>NQIM01000206.1:0-67436 GCA_003426235.1 Xylaria polymorpha
CGTCGTCTTCTCGCTTCGCAGCCTCCTCCCGACTTCCGCCTTTGTCACAGCCCAACACCTCGTCCGTCTCGCTTGTGTCGAGCACCGCTCGCGGGCGCCCCATCCCTCTGAGCGATGCCACCGCCGCCGATCGCACCACCGCCCTACCGAGAGCTAAACCGCTCCCAGCCTACTGTCCGCCCTCCGTACCCCAAGGCATCTGGTCCGCCGCCGAGTGCCCCCGGCAGAACCCCCGGCACTACCACCGGCACCTACTCTCAGCCTGTCTTGGTACGCACCTACTCGGGCCCCATATCGTCCTCCACGCAAGCCCGTTCCGCCTCTCGCCGGGACGCTGTCTCCGGTGTCCAGGGTCGGCCCAGTGCCCCCTCTTCTACTCGCAGCCGCCGCCGCCATCATGGATTCGCCGTGACTCTTATCCGACCGCTTGTCGGTGGGAAGCCATCGTCTGGGGACGATGTAAGACTGCCGCCTCTCGAGGCCTTCAGCTTCAAAAGCATAATGGCAGAGCTAGAACAAGACATCGGTGCTGATTTAGATCGCATTGCCGATATCTGTGCACGATCGCGATACTCGTTGAGCAATCAGTATGAGATCCATGTAGCTCCTCATGGCTCTGGCTCTGGCTTTGCACAGGGGGGCTCTACCTCAACATCGACACATTCGCCGAGCCATGATAACGCAGGCCCGACTCTTCAGGCCCCATCCATCGACGACGAGCACCCCGACACTACCCACGGAAGAAGAGTTATAGTTCGGCGGAAGAGCGCCGCATACGGTACTCTAGAGACCATCATCAGTTCTAGTCGCTCTTCGGACGAAGACAGGAGTAAGAAGAAGTCGGCTTCTGAGATTGCGGCCCAGGTACGTGGTCGGTTTCCGCATTCCAGCACAGAAGGGAGCGGGAGCGGGAGCGGCCATACCACTGAGGCTCAAGCCAGCAGCGAGCTCCATAGTGAACGGACCAAGAGACCTTCGAGGGCCCGGCCTACCTTGGCTGCAGCCATTCTGGACCACTCCCGCGCTCAAACACACTACCACCCTGACCCGCTACTGCCGCGGACCTCAGGCACAAATCTAGTGAGCGAACCCGCCATCCCCGAAACCTCTCATAGTCACCTTGTCAGTACCACCACCCGCGAAGGGATATCTCGTGAGGATGGAATTATCGGGTCTTCTGCAAAGGAGCAGACCTCTGTCTCTGTGGTATGTCTCTATTCCTCCCTCCTAATTAGCATAGCCTTCCTTGTCACGCATGCCCTAGGCGAAAGGCAGCATATCCAAGTGTACTGACCTTGCTACAGTCCAAGTCAGTGGCTTCTGCTGCTATTACAGCCCCGGAAGAACCAAAAGATCAACACGGTATTTTGGGTGGTTTTCGATTCAGTATCCCCTGGAAGGGTACATCTGTAGCAGACAGGTCTTCGATGGAGCGAAAGCCAGGCAGGACTAAGAGCTACGCCGAAGGCACCTTGAGACAGCTGTTAGGAATCACCGAATCATCAGGGACTCGGGAGGGCAAGTCTGCTGACGGCGGAGGAGGGATGGCAGAGTGATATCAATATCGCCGCCAGACCGAGCCGCTCGACACAGCGTCGCCGGGAGGAGGCCAGAAAACTTACACGCTAGGCGTGGCACCCAGATCGAAGCGCGTCGCCTCCTAACGGCATAGTTGAAGCCACTAATAACCGGTTACATCGGTTATGAACTTCTTGGGCGAGGATACGTCGTTAACATTCCCTATGCTTGACGAAAATGGGCCCTATTCTGCATCGATTCGACCTTGGCGGCCTAGATGGCTTGGCCGCTAGTGAGTGTCATGAACCAGATCTATACTCATTAGGTAGCCCCCGGATAGCTATAGCCTATACCTCCATCGTCATGGAATGCGGCCGTATCCGCACACGGGTGGACCATCAATAGCAAGCATAGCCGTTACAAAGGTTAGCCTTGGACGCCACCAAACAGCCGGAGGGATTAGGCCAGACATATCTAATGCAACGCCCAGCTCCCTAGGAGCGGTTCTGCGTGCTTAAAGCTTCTCATACACGCCACCGGCCATGATCCAAGATCTCCTAGCTTTATGGTTATTAGATCTCTCTTGTTACATGCATATATGCATATATATGTATCCGAAGACAGCGCAACGAAAGATCACGTATACTATGGCTAGTGTAATAGTAACAGGACAATTGTATAGTGCTAAAATATATCTACAATCTTATTCACGAAGACGTGGCGCGAAACATAAACGTATCAATCACCATGACTAGCACGGCCTACAAAAACTGATGAGTGAACTCTGCATATCGCCATTGAAACAAGTTAATATGGTAACACTGATTAATCAACCCGAATTGGCATCCCTAATTGTCCCCAGAACGACCGGTAGACTTCATTACATAATATGTTGCGATCCAACCCTTTCTCGCACTAACTCTTGTAAAAATGGTCGTATTCGATACATCACAATACGTGCTGGCGAAGGCTTTTCCTCGGAGCAATAATAGGTCGCCAGCATGACGACCCATATCTGAAATGAACGGCGATCAAGATAGCGATGGGAAATTCTGTGGTTGGTCTTGTCCATATAGTCACGTAATCAGCTATGCATCTCTGCGTTAGTTTGGCTTGTGAAGGCGAGATAGATGGACAAGTTAACTATTACTTGAACCACAACGTAGGAGACACGTAGCCCAGCCACAGCTTGGCTGCATCATATTCAAATCGGAGGGGCCCTCGCCCAATTCTTCAAGATATGTGTAGGTAATCTAGTTCAACGATCATGTGACGACTCACTGGATCCAGTATCTCGATGATTGGCAACCTAGCACACCGACTCTCAATACATTCACTCTTCCCGTCGACCTTTAACGTAAACAACGCTCTATTCAACTACAGGTGGGAAATATTTACGCGTGAAGAGTATCTACTTTGTCTGGTTGAACACAGACATGTTATATTAAAACTGCCTACGATATCCATGCGAACAACCACCAAAGTTCTTTGCCCTCATGCCCAGTCTTCACATGGTACATAGCACCATAGTAATGAGGCCCTCCCTCTCTACCTCTTCGATTCCTCGAGGTTACCCCTATTTCCACCTTGCATCATTTGCAATTCTAACATGCGAGTTTAGCGTATGCAGTCAAGAGAAAGACCGAGAGAGGCAGCTGGTCGTTGTCAAGGCCCGCCAGCTGAATTCTGAACCACAGATAATTCCCAACGGGAACGGCTTCAACGCCAAGATCTGGGGTTTATAACATTTTTCCTATTTGATACCAATCCCTTTTCGTGAGGCAAAACGTGGTCCCCTGTTAACTGTGTTAGGCACTCATTGGTCACTCTGGTGTGGTCCTTAGGAAATGAGCTACTCGATCGTGATGAGCTGAAATTTCCACATTCGGATACAGGCTGTGCCCAGACTAGGGGAAATCCAATATAGACGTCGATCTTTTGCTTGATGCAGTCCATTCCAGAACTCAAAGTTTTTTCTCATGCGTGTAAGACGAAAGCTGTGAATGCTTCATTTACGCCTTGGTCTTGGTGCTAGATTACAGTGCGTATATGAACACGACTACAGAGTCGACAATGTAGGAGAGAGACATATATAAGAGAACGCTTACCTTCAATTCTCATTAGACAAGCTCGAAACATCACACATCAACATCCATCCTCTCTCTACCATCTTAGTAAATCTATTACATCCATTCTACCACCATGATTCACTCCCTCAGCCTACTCTGCCTGGCCACCGGGGCCCTATCCTCCATCCTACCTTTATTCCCTCCCCAGCATCCGGGAACCCCCCCAGACAACTACCCGTCATACCCAACCGACGGCTGCCCGAGCTGCTCGAAGCCGGACCATTGTTCCAACGAGGGCTGGGACTGGGCCTATTACCCGAACCCCCTCACCAACAACGGAGAGAACTACCCGGGCTTCCGGGCCGACGTCTTCAAGACGCAGACACCAACCTACACAGGCGTGACACCCTTCATCGGCGGAGTATCGGCCCTAGGCGCCTCCGACGGGAAGATCTACAACTCGACAGCGACGCTAAGCAGCACGTACTTCGCGCTGAACCAGCACGCGTACCTGTGGGCGTGCGAGCAGGGCACGTGGCAGTTCGACATCAGCGGCGTCGACGACCTCGTGCTCGCGTGGGTCGGCGACGTCGCGTACAGCGGGTGGACCGACGAGAACGCCAACGCGCGCGCCGTGTGGAACTTCCAGGGCGCCACGCACACGGGGTCGGCGAGCTTCACGGCGGATCTCGAGGGGGGTGCTTTCGTGCCCGTTCGCTTCGTGTTCGCGAACGGTCAGGGCGGCGGCGCTTTCCGGGTCACTATCACCAGCCCCAGCGGCGTCATCGTTCACCAGACTGGGCGGGCCGCGAATAACGATTGGATTGTGCGCCACTCGTGTGACTATGCGCCCAAGGCTCCGGAGTTCCCGAGCTTTGGACAGGAGTCTTGATCGACACGTGGGTTGAACATGGTTACGTCTAATAGCTACGGGTATAGGGACACCGGGTTCAGATTGTTGGTGACGACTTATGAGAGGCTGATTCTATTGCCATTGTGTTACTTAATTTATAATGGATATTAAGTGGTGAGCAGAGGAGGGACGGACGAGGGAGAGAATGAATGCTGGTGTTACGATACATCCGTTTCATACCACGTTTTAATGTTAATATAATACGAAATACGGGAGGGTCACCAGACTCGACTCCCCGCACTTGAACTACTTGACTTTAAGTCTTCAGGAGAGTGAGCAGTAGAGAAACGGTAACTTTGTCATTTTTATATAATAATGAGTGGTAGAAATACGTAATCGTGATAGCCCTTATATCTCCTGTGTCTTACATTGCTTAGTCCTATCCAACGAGGAAAACATATCTTAGTGTCACGAACTCTATACACGAGGTAGGGCAATATACTCTTGTTGTTTCACAAGGGTCTCTAAAACACCTTCGTGGAACTATTCTGACTATATATAGAAGTCTCTTTGCCTGTGCTATCTATGTCTGTACCTTACGTCTGTGCCTTGTGACACTTAGGCCTAAGATTAGGGTGTTATAGGTCGGATATCGAACTTTGATGATAACCGTAAGACATGTGATAATACCAAAATCATTCCATGCCTGCCGTATTAGACTATAAACCCGCTGAAGGCTCGATAAGGTAGGGGGACATTACATAACGCAAATCAGAACTGCAACCATCACAATCGCTATCTTCGGCGGCTACAGTCTACATAGGATAATGACATCCAGCATAGCAACGCCACCTGACCCGACCTGAGGCCAGCCCCGTACCAAGGAGCCCTACAGTACGCACTGCTCCCCACCATCTGCATGAGCCATCGTAGGCAACACGCCTGGGATATAAACCTTTCACGGCTATACGTTGCAAAAAGCTCCAGATTAAGGGTCATGCCGAAGTCATTCGGGTGAAATCAACGGCAGTGTTGTGATATCCAATGTTAAGATTGAATACCTATATCATATACGCTTGGTTTGAACACGGGGATTTTATATTTAAGATTATGAGATCCTTAATAACAGCGTCTTATAGACGGTGGGCGCTTCCGTTAAGCATACAACTTAACTCTATCCCACTTACAGCGTCTACCACGCAGCGAAGCTCCCCAAGCAATAAAAAAGCCAACGACAAGAGATGCTATAACAGCAACACCACCTATATGATCGACAATAAGATCAGTGCTATCAACGGAGCCACGATCGCCTGAGCCGCCGCGTCGGAAGAACTTGTCGACCTATCGCAGAAGGTCCAGCAGACCCTCGATCATTCGTCATCCCACACCACATTTCCCCCTCCCCCTCTCTACTGTACAGTACAGTAGAGAATCTTAGGTTGTACGCGGCGCCAAGACGAGCGGCTCACTCCACTCCACTCCACGTCGATGATTTGTGCAAAAGGACGAACCGAGATTTGAAGACCAGGGACAAATGCCGTTGCAACCACACACCTGTCGGCTCCGTCGAGTCATATGTAGAGCCTTTTATTAATTGACGCGCGAGACCAGGGCCTGGGCCAAGCAATTCCAAGGGCGGCTAGCTACAGTACTGCGTACCTACCTAGGTAGGCTGCCCACCCACACACACGCTTTCCCCCGCAACCCTCAGACGCCGGCGCGAGTCGGTTAACGCCGGTCGGCTTGCTTGCGTGGACGGCGATCTCGCCCGCCTCGCTACCATGTGAAGGTTCGTGTTGTTTCTACAGTTTGTTCTAATTGCTTGATCTTGGTCATTCAATGCCCTCCCTCCCAGTGAAGAAGAGCCGATAGACCGGAATTATTTAGTTCTTTAAGGGTGATTACAGTATTCTTTTTCTTTATATTAGGTATTGTGAATGTCTATGTTACTTTATTTCTCCTAAGAGAGAGGCCGAGAGAGTTGCTAACCTAGCTTGGTTCCTTTAATCGAAGTGTATCTACAGTAACTAAGTAGGCACATTCGTAACGACGGGCTGGGAACTACTGTGTAAACATCTACCTAGGTAGTTGATAGGTATGGAAGAGGGGTTCGGCATCACGGAGTTGCCCTGTTCGTTAGGTAGGTAGTTTAGTCCAATGCAAGAATCAATAATCGAGTACGCAGTGTAGCAAACGATAAGAGAGTTGAGGAGAGTAACGTCAAATAGGAGTAATTTGCCCTACTCCCGCAGCAAAATGATTGGCCGATAAGGAAGCAAATTTGCTGTTATGGCTCGCGGAAGCGCGGGCAAAATCAAGCTTAAGGGTAACGCCCGTTGCTAATTTGTTTCTATTTTTGTTTCTGTCTTACCGCCGTTATACCGCCGTTATCTACCGTAAGCGGGAGCTTGTGCAGCCGAGCGGAGTAAATTAGCCCGGGAGGCTGCGGATAAAGTGAGGCTAATTTGGGCTGTTGGATTCGCCCAGGACTTCCGCTTACAGTATACGTAATTCTTTGTTGGTTGACAGCTGCCACACTGCCCTCGGATACTCGAGCTTCCAGTCCGGTCCTGTCAGCAGCACCAAGGTTCTACAAATGCAGGTACCTCTTAGAGACCTATAGCTCTGTAGTGCTACCACAATTTGTGTTTCAATTTAGATAGAATTGAAAAAGCAGTACAGTATACAAGCAATTAAAAATGACCTCTTCATAAGCTGTCGTGTACTACTACAATCTCCGGTTCTCAAGAACCCCTCCCAATTTCCCCATAGAAGCGCGAGACATACAGCAGATAGATAGCAGTAGGCAAGATTCTGGGCAGATGTCGAGCAGACAGACTCGTGGTCGAATCTAAAGGGTTGGCGGACAACAATCGTAGCCACGGCGCTTGCGCAAAGTGTCCAAGCCAATCAGATGCTACAAAAACACATACCCCATGCTCCGCTAAATTAGCTGCAGATCACAAAACCCCTGTCTAGCTTAACGAGCTCGACTAGCTCAACTAGCTCGACTTAGGGGAGCTGGTAAGGTAGCTTTCCCGCCGGGAAGCCCCACTTTGTCCGACCTCCCCCCGGGACTTCTTGCTCCAATCTCGTGGTCCTCAGTCTTTCGCTCCCCTACCTCCCGCAACCAAGCTCTCATGCAGGGCGGCTAGCTGGTCGCATCCGGGTGGTTGGTTGGTTGGCTAGCTGGCTGACTTGCCTATTGCATGCAAGTACCTAGGCATGTCAACGGTGAGCCTAGTCTGCCTAGAAGACATATTCCCGTTCGAGGAAGACCCCGCCGCGGTACCGCCACGACCAACAGCGTTCTCTCGTTGTGCCTAATTTAGCCACGCGACCAAACGTCACCAGTCTGGAAATGAGTCTAGATGATGTGGGATCTCACGCTATCTACCGCCCGCCATGGATGGCAGCAACAGGGGTAGTATTCGGTGCTACATACCGGTACAGCAGTGTAGCTAGAAGCAGCATGCAGGAAAGAAACTGACGGCGCAGTTTTTAATATAATAATGAGATGGGCTACACTCGAGCCTTACAGACGAACCTCTCTTGTTCCACCACCACACGGAAAAAGGTCTTATTCTTATACCGTCATCTCTCTTCTGGGAGATCATTTCCTTTTTCTCACTTTTTTCCTAACTTCTTTTTTTTTCTTTTCCATTTCTCTCTCTTATCTTCACGTGAATCAATATCTCGTTTTTCTTCTTCACGCTTCTCCTCTTCTGGGACGGTTCTTATCTTGATTTGGGTTTTGCTGTTTCTTGCATCTCGATCTCGACTTTCGGCATTTACGATACGAGAAGACGATTAAAGAGTCTAGTCAACGAATCTCTCTTTCCAAGAAACCAATTCGCCACTTTTCACCGAACCCATATTTAACCTTCTTATCTTCCTCCACCCCTCACATCTACATTCAAAACAAATCAACGATGTACGGCTCAACAATACTAGTCACCCTTTTGGGTGCCTCCTCGACCGTCTTCGCTGCCCCCGCCTGGCCGCAGCTCAAGTCAGAGCTCGCCAACACCGTCGGCCTCGACGCTGTGTCCGACTACTTCAACCTCGTGGCCCAGAAGGTCGACGCGGCCAAGCTCCTGTCGTTCGTACCTGCGTGCGACATCTCCAAGGCCCAGCTACCAACCCGTAAGCACTCTCACCTAACCCGAAACCACCATACATAAAACCAATTCCACTAACACACAACATCGCAGTATCTACCTCTCCTCTGCCCTCACCAGCAGAAGGAGTAGTGCTAAAGCACGTGGCCATAGGCCGGGGGACGCAGAACTACACCTGCGCCGGGACCGATGCGAGCACGGCGCCGACTCTAGTGGGCGCCGTAGCCACACTATTCAACGCGTCGTGCGTGGCGTCGGCGTACCCGGACCTGCTTCACGCGCTGCCGAAGCTGGCGCTGCAGTTCGACCTGCCGTACTCGGCCAGCACCGAGGAGCGGATGGGGCCGACGAACCTGCTCGTGTCGGGGAAGCACTTCTTCACCAACGCGACGACGCCCTTCTTCAACCTCGACACGGCCCGCCAGCAGATCGGCGAGGCCCCCTGCTCCAAGCTCAACAGCACTGCCGCCCCCGCCGACGCCCCCAAGGGCCGCAAGGGCGAGGCCGCCGTCCCCTGGCTGCACCTCGGCGCCAACCCGGACGCCACGGGCAACCTCCACGAGGTCTACCGCGTCGAGACCGCCGGTGGCAGCGCCCCCGCTACCTGCCAGGGCATGCCCGCTTCATTCCAGGTGCAATACGCCGCTGAGTAAGTCATCTATCTGCCCTGCCTTCTTCCCGTCCCTTAGTAGTAAAAACCACAAGACTAACTCTGATAAAATAGATACTGGTTCTTCGCCTCACCTTGAAAAAAACAAAAACCAAAAAAATAAATAAAAGAAACCCTCAAATTCCGCTATGAGAAGGAAATGAAGGAAACGGGTGAAATTGTATGAAGCAGCAGGGATGGATATACCCACGTATCCCCAGTTTACGTGCCAGGAAATTACGAAACAATTGTCACGTTGTATAATGACGGAAAGGGCGGGGAGGGAGGATGGCAGTAGCAGCAGCAGCAGTGTGACATTGAGTAACTGACTGACTGACTCCCTCTCTCGAATTCGCGAGAGAACGGGTAATGGCACGATGGATACCAAGCGAAAGAGGTCGGCTTGAAACCTTTAGGGCGTTTGGCGGAACATTTTTTGTCTTTAATGATTCCCCTTCTACGAATATATATACTTCTTTTCTCTACTTCTGCTATCCTACTTACCGTGTGTGCCTTTCTGATATGCATACGTACACCACCCTAATATCTGTAGATTTAAACGTTGGCGTTTCTCATCATGTTTGTTGAAAAAATGTCAATGCATTCTGAACTAGCAATGATCTAGATGATACAGTAGATAGGCGTGAGCCCTTCGAGAAATAAATGCGTCGTGAGAGAAATGGTCATATCATCCCATTCACATTCCTCTGAGACACGCATCCTCGAGATTACGATCGGCAGAAGTTGTAGCGGACGCCCGCAGAATTAGTCCTCCCATCCCATACTCTATTCAACGAACCCTATTAGGCGCCGGACCTGATCCAAATAAGACGTAGCAGATAGATAGATAGACGTTCAGCCACTTCCCGCATCCGCAAGGCCTAGAGATAGATAGATACCCATCATCCCTCCATCTCAACATCCCCGCCACCGCCTCCCTTCCGCTTACTCTCGAGGCGCTGTATGGTCCTCGCCTTGGCCTCCTCGATCCACTTCTGGTACGCCGCATCCCCGCCCTCAGCAAGCTTGTTCTCAACAACGCCCTTGAGGACGGCGCCGGCGAAGCCGACAAAGTTGTGTCTGCGCAGGGCGTTCTCGTACTGCCAGTCGCGGCGCTTCTGCTCCTCGCGCTCGAGGGCCTCGAGGTCGCGATCTCGCGCGCGCGCACCCGCAGGTCGCGCACCATGGCCATGAGGTTGAAGCGGATCGTCGGACATGTCGTAGCGCGCGATGCGGCGGTGCAGCACGTCCATGACCTTGGCAGGGAACTCGTCGGCGGCGCAGGGCCCGTGGCTGATGGGCGCCGGCTGCAGGCCGTCGAGCTCGTACAGCGTGCCGTTTATCGGTGTGTAGGCGATGAAGTGGAACGCGTCCTCGGGCTCGCCGCTCGTCCGCTGCGTCTCGTCGACGAACGGGCTGCTCTTCGCGAAGCTGTTGTGCACGTCGCGGATCAGCTCGCTGTTGCTGAGCGTCTCGCCGCGGAACTCGGGCGGCAGCACCATGGTGAAGTCGCGGAATTCGCGCAGCGGCGTGCCGATGTCGATGCCCGTGCCACTATCGCCGCTCTCCTCGTCCTTGTTCAGGAGCACCGAGAGCAGCGCTTGTGTGCCGCATGCGTTCTGGATCGTCTGCGCGGCGAAGAAGATGCGCTCCGAGGCGTCGTGGTCAAAGGTGCCGTCGAGCGGCTTGTCTGTGGCGGCATAGGGAGCATCGGTGGGGTACTTGAAGAGGAATATGACGCCGTAGACAGGGTACAGCGCCGCAAGCACTTCGGGCTCTAATGTGAGCAGCTCTTCAAACTGTACATCTTTGGCCCCGAGGTTGTTCAGGAGGAATGTGAAGACGCCCTATGCCCGAGATTAGTCAGTCAAACGCTGCCTCCCTGACCTACACGTGGTACCAACTATGCTGAGAAGAGGGCGCCGGGGACGGCCAACATACCGCATCCGACTCAACTATACCCAGGGCATTAGCGTTTCCATCCGTCCGTGCTGCGATACTTCGGTATGCTGCTCACTCGTATTCCAACCACCACTCATCTTTCTCCCAAACTTGCCGAACCGCAAGTCACCCTTTCGCAACCTGGGACCTAAGGGACTAAGAGACCGATTGACAGATTGGCAGCAGTGCACAAGCCGAGATAAGCTGTAGCGCGCCTTACGGCTGGGGCCCGGGGACACGACTTCGTTCAGTTGCACTTATCGTGAATCTCCTCGGCTATTATCTCGTTCGTCGCTTTGGGACAGTCAAGGTTAGGTAGGTACTTTCCAGGCAGATGATTGCGAGCTGCAGTGACGAATTGCTTAGACAAACAAACATGGATTAAGTACAACATAGGTACCGGGTCCACTTAAATTGTGCGCCACCACTCTTACGATAAGATAAGGCCCTTTAACGTTTGCAGCTGATGACCTCAATTGTGAAATTGCTTCCACGAGAACTCAGCGAAAAGCGCTAGATGCTACATGGCATCTATCTAAACAGAATCTGTTGGGAGCTACATACATCTTTTGCAAGCTAGGTAAAAGCTTTGTCCCTCGATATTTGATAAATATCCCGTCTTGGACGTTAGCTATCCCACAGCCCCCCTTTTATGCCAGTTGTTTTGTGTTTTTTTCATTTCCCACGATATCATGTATAAGGCCGCAACCAACAACTGCTTTTTTTCCACAGCAAACGCTACCGCACATCAACTATCATGCCCCACAATTTTCATTTCACATCAACCCGTCTTTCCAATCTTATTAGTCAAGGGAAGGGAGATCGTAGTCCATGTGATGGGGTCGGAGGACCTGTATCTGCTTGCCTTCAGCCGAGGCACTGCGCGAGCCGTGGTTGATAGTGCTGTCACAATCAGCCAGCTCTATGCCGTCCTTCCGGATGCCTCCCGTGGCATGGTCGGGGAAAAGTTTGTGGCGGACGAAGCGCATCCAAGCCGGCATGTCTCGTTTGCCGACGCCGAAGCTGTACACCTCCTTCGACTGCCAGTTGGCCGGGGTCACTCTTCCGCTTGTGAACTGCACCACCGCCCAGATCATGGTGTTGAGAACAATATAGACCAACATACCCCTAATATCTATTAGTAGCCATCATCCCAGCAATGTCAAGTAACCTACGCGATAAGGCCGTATGCGACGCTATAACTGAATGGCATAAATGCCAGGGTCACAAAGGATGGAACAGCGTCGCCGATGTACTGCCAGTTGATGTTGGTGACCTGGCGAATCATGAGACAGCCAACCTAGATTGTAACTCAGTACGAACATTCCAATAAAACCTTGTTGGCAGTTCTGAGCTTACCAGGATGAGTGTCGCCCCTGTAGCCCAGGGAGGAATGGAGGCGAGGATTGGAGCAAAGAAAAGGCTGATGAGAAAGCAAAATCCGGTGGAAATTGCAGTCAGGCCCGTCCGTCCGCCTTCAGCAATTCCAGCGCCACTCTCAATGAATGCTGTGACAGGTGAGCACCCGAATAATGAACCGATCGAGATGCATGCTGCATCAGTACAGTAGGCAACAGTTGATCGCGGGAAGTCGCCGTTCTCCTCTACAACGCCACAAAACTTGGCCATGGAATACAGCGTTGCCGTACAGTCGATGATATCAACATAGAGAAATGTCACAAGAGCGAGCGCGAACTGAGCGCCACTTGCCCCTTCAAGATTCCACTGCTGCACTGCTAGTGTCGTTTCAATCGGATGGAATGCAACGATTTGCCGAAAGAACTGGTACCGACTTTCTCCCTCGGGTGTGTATGGGAAGTACGTGAAGGATGTATTACGACTAAAAAGTGTTAACCATGAACTTCAAACACCGAAAGGATATACTGACGGCCAGGAAAGAATTGATACGAGCCCAATGCCGATGATGATGGCGCTCTTGACTTTGAATGCCATCAAGAAAGCGACAAAAATACCCCCGATAAAGATCCCGATCCACATCTGTCTACTGTAAGTTTCTCATGCCATAATGTTAGTACCAGAAAACATACCGCAGGATTCGTCATTATCCCTCCGCTACACTCGGCGCTGCTGTCTAGCATCTCAGGAGGACAACCGCCAATCGCCAATGGCGTAGTGAAGCCTCCAGTAATTGCGCCAATGCCAGCAGAATAAGAAAGGCCAATCTCAGTGAGGAAAAGTCCGATCCCAACGCCACAAGCGGTTTTAATAGTAGCTGGTATCATGCGGACCAACCACTGTCGCATTCCTGTCAGGGCCAGAAACATGAAGATGAATCCCTCGACGAAAATAGCAGTCAACGCAATGCGATATGGTATGTGACCCGAACCGCGCCAGCCAACAACCTGGTAAGTGAAATACGCATTAAGTCCCATGCCTGGTCTAAAAACGAGTTAAAAAAACTGTCTCAGTGAAGTAAACGGTACTTTCTTAGGCGAGCTGAGCACACTTACCCAAGAGCAACAGGAAGATTAGTCAAAAATCCGAAGAGAATGCTGGCGAGGCCAGCTAAGGCCGAGGTTGCAGTAATAAGGTCTCGTTTCAAGGCTGCACATATAAAAATTAGTCACCAATCGCCTTATCCCATTGGTACGTTTCTATGGGCGATCTGAGTACTCACTTGTTTGGCACATTGTCATAGCCGCATCGCCGGGGCAGCCAGGCTCGGATCCAATTGGACACTCGCAGGTACCTCCAGAATCGGAGAGTATCGCGGACTAATTTTCCAGTTAGATACTGAACATATCATCCCTGAGGGTGTGTTGCTCACGTTGACGGCAATGATGTACGCCATGGTTGCAAAGGTTGTCAAGCCGGCCCGAATTTCCCTAAAAAAGGTAGCCCCTCGTATAGATTTTGGCTGCGCAATATTAGCATAGGAATAGCGAATAACCCCGGCAGAGAATAGAAAAATCCGCCTAGTAGTATGGTATCTTCACTAAACACATCCTCGACTCTGATTGCCTCCTCTGAACCGCTCGCGAGTACGGGTGGCGCGATGCTGAAGATTTAAGGTAGCAGCAACTTACATGACCTGAACCATCTAGGCGGAAGACTCGTCCAAAGGTTGATCGATTAATCCTCTGGTCCAAGGCGGATAATTTCTCTTTAGTCTTCTCAAAGCCATTCTGGATGAAGGCAAAGGGACCCGTCATCTTGACTCTAGGCTCAGGTTCCTAACGGGCATCCGCGATCTTGGAAGAGAAGAGTTGATTATCAGAGCGCCAAGTGCGAGAATTCGTTCAACAGAGTGGATTTCGTATTAATATATTCGGCGCGAGGCAGGATCCTGGGCCGCAGCGGGAAGGGATTGATAGTAGGCCCTTGCTTTCCTCACACAGGCTATTGGTCCAGGCACCACCACCAGAAAATCGTGCGCCGAAAAAGAAACTCTGCTCGGTCAGTACGAAGTACCCGTTCAAGCAACTGAAACAGAGCTGAGAGTGGGAAATACAGGTCAAGGAAACGAAGGATCGAGTTGAGTCGGAGTCAAAACCAATATAAGAGAAGAGACAGAGGTCAAGGAGAAGACCAAGACAATGAAAAACTCGAAATGGCAATTACCTCGAGAAAACGAGAGGAAGAATAGAATAGGATAGGTGTGTGCGTGGAGGGACAGGCAAACAGGTAGGTGGTCCGAGAGGTAGGTAGGTTTGTAGACAGAAGTAGGAAGTCTGGATGGTGAATGGCAGTGGTGTGTCTCTCGTATCTGGGATGGGGACGGGATCGAAATTAGATTGGCACCAACCAGTAACGATTCTGCACAGCAGACATGGGGGGCACATTGGCCACGGGCTGCACCTACGAATTTCCAGCCAATGCACCAAGGACGATGAAATTGAAATTGATAGGTAGATGAGATGAGGTAAGGGAGACGAGTCTATAAGGTAGAATATCGGGAGGGTGTGGGGGTGCCCAGGTGGTTTCTGATGTGTTTGGACTGCACACAAACAATTGGGAAGAGCACTGGCTGTTTGGTGGCAGGAGTGGCGTGCATGCCACTGAGGAAGGCACTTGCGATATTCTCTGGGTACCTCCTATTCCATCCCATGTGTTTGGCCTGCCAGATGTCAGGTAGGTAGGAGGCAGGTACCTACTAGATGCACTGTATTATGGCCTCGATGGCTCCTAGCCCGTTGCTAAGGCAGCCCTCTAAACAGCTATCTCGTCGTTATTTCATGTCTACCCGATGTGGTCCCTCGAGCTTAGGTTCTTCGGGAAGCTGCGATTGTTCTTGGGGTTTAGAATACAGTCCACAAATCCTATTGTTTACCTTGTACGTATAGGAGATGTGGCAAGCATCATATAGCGAGTGCGCCGGTGTGTGAGAGGGTAGACGGATGGATGTCATTGAGCTTTCAGGTTAACATCAGGTGGAATGACCCAGCCAAGTCGGGTATTTACCTATATGCATTCCTGTACAACTGAAAAATGCTCGTGATGATCAATACCGAGGCATGTTGGCTGGGCCGGTTCAACTCCAGTTTGGCTGTGTTTTGCGCACCCATGCACCAGCTTTTGATTGTATCGGGCCAGTTGTTTTCGGGCAACATCGGGTATTGTTTCTTTCAGATGGTCCTGTGTAATAAATAGTACATGGTAGACACACAATACCATGGTTCTTGTGCATATCTGCTATATGATCGACAACACTTCCATTGTTGAATTGCGCTGACTCGTATCTGCCCGAGATGCCAAAATTATTGACCGTGGCCGTGCTGAGCTCAACACACTAGAATAATCAGTTACACCGCATCGTCGGGAATTAGAAAGGGGTAAACTGATGAGGTAATCGATATTAATATATGTGGTTTGTGGACGAGCCGTCTATCGATCAACCCATCGCCCGGGGATTGGCAGTTGGTAAGTGGGCTCTGAGACACGACCATGCGTACATACGCAGCAGCTTTTGGACAGGTCTCAATGGCCTGGCACACCTTGTCTCTACAGAGTAGTACCTAGTAACTACGAGTGCTGGTTATGGTAATCTAGAGTCTGGTCGTGGAACTGTCATACGTTTAAATAGCTCTATGACCGTAATGTATAAGTATGAGCGGCGGCTATCGATTGGCGTTTCTGCGGCTTAAGAAGCAGCGGCAGCCGTTTACAACTACTGTTACTGTTATCATGCGGACTGTTGAGCCTCCTGCAAGTCTCTCTGGTCGACTACGTATTACTGCATATTATCCGCCGTGTTAGATTAATGAGCTTACCCCGTTATCTATTCGTTCAGCCGTCGACTCCACATCCAACCTGCATATATACCTTGATAATTCGGTCAGCCGCCAATTTCATATCAAACTACATATTGAGAGGAGAACGAAACTCTCATTTGCCTTTGAACCGGGGGCAGAACCGAGTTGAACGCAAACATGCAAGCGTCCAGGCCAGATGTCTTGCCTCGTCCCACAGCGTCGAGAACCACGAACCAATGCCGGCTCCGTCATAGATGTGTACGAAAGCCAGATAACGGGCAACCGTGTGAGACACGGACAAATCGTCCAATTACCGAGATTCTGGTGTCACAAGAGAACCGATTCGCGAAGGACGGAGTGGAGATCTGGCGACTTCGCACCCATAATATCATATGTTCTCCGTACACTTGGAGTCGCGGGCGATCCTGCTTAGGAGATCTCCATTGCTGAAGTGATCATGCAGTCTCCCTGGTTTAATATCTTATCGGTGGACTCTACAATGGGACAAATCGGATCAATCTCTTCAGTATGTACAAAAGCACGTCCGGGGTGCATTCAGGTAGTGTACCCCTTATGTACACGAGAATAAAAGCACTATAGCCGATGCAAAATCTGGTGCCAATACAGATGTGTAACCGGTTCAGCACCAGCTCACATTATAATCGTCGTTGTCGAAGCCGGCTATCATTCAGCCGCGACCTTTGGGGAATACAGGTTGATCCAATGCGGGTACTTTGTCCGAGACATCAGTGAGTTGCCAATGTTGGACGGAGACATGGCTCAGTAGGCTGACAGTAGGATACGTTCAAAATATCAGTAATTTACTTGAAATATCAACAATATCCAGATACAGTGCAGTGGTAGTACTACCAAAACAATGACTCACGCTCTATCGTTAGTATGGATACCCAATTAAATGTGACTTCTACTACCTGGGTAGAATGGCAGTATCTGGCGACGCCAACATTCAAACAGGTGTCATAAAACGTGTGGGGATCCTTCTTTCTAAGACAAATGTCATAGTAATATTTATTATGTTTAATAAAGGAGCAACAACTGCAGTCTATATAGAGATACGATGCTAACGGATATCGAAGTTAAAAATAAACTCTAAGCCCCTAATTAACTGCCTACCTAGGTAGTGTAAGACGCTAAGGGTGTGTCCTCGTGGGAAAAACGAGGAGTTTCAGTTATTAAGCCATCACTATAGCTTACTAGTCAGACAGACAGTTCGGACCAATCTCTTCGTCTCAAAAGACGACATTCCTAAAGAAAAGGAGTCAGTTAGGTTGTCGAGAACCTTACGCAGCGCCTCGTGTGGCTGAATCACGCATAAGGCTCCGGTTTCAAGACCACGCAACCGATGATGAAAGTCGAGCTACCAGAGTATGAATCGGTTAAGCTAGAGTCTAAATGGTGTCATTTTCGTTTATTTTCGATAAGGGCCCAATTTCTTCTTGGCTGTGGCGTACACTAAGAGCACCAATGACAGTGTTCGGCTAACAATAAGTTTAGAGATGAGTAGAGCAAATCCCAAGTCAAATTCCGAGGTTCCTACCAAACCACCTGCGATCAACAGATTATTGGAGAGTGGTGACATCTAATCAAGACTGCTGAGATATTCTCAGCCGACGTATGATTGTTTTACCTGCCAACATAAGGATATCAACGATTCCATTCGCAACCTAAACTGGGAAGATAGGAGTATAGGTAAGACAAAAGAGCGATGCAAATAAAAGATTGATACATGTCACAAGTGCTTAGAAACTCGGAGAAATACCACAACCGATCCTCATGAGCCCGAGCAAACTTCCAGATCGGCCATTTCACAAGGAGGTAGAGGCGCCACTTGTATTCAGGTCGGACGTCTGGCAAACTCTTGTCGGGTTTCCAGTTAAGCTACGGACCCTTTTCTCTAATATCAGATGGTGAACGTGTAGCGAATATAATCAGATAGAAAGAAGGGTAGCTATACCGGTAACACAGATCTCTCAGTACACGCCGAGGTAATATGATCTGGCCGAGAATGAAAACCGAATTTTCTTGTCATCTTCTCCACGACTACTCTTCCCCGTCGTATTGACGCAGCAACAGTACTGAGATGCTTAGTATCGGCTTTCCTTCCCGCACTTATCCTACTTACCTACCTAACACAACTCTGTAGGCTTGAGACCTGCCTATCTAAGTAGGCAAACTACTAATTTCCGTGAGGGTAACGGGGTTACATGCAGACAGACTACAAGTAGTGTATGTGTAATGGCGGGTGCAGGGGGCATTCACAAAGATGCTGCTTAATATTCACCTGCCTCCCTACATTTAGAATACAATAAGATTCTAGGAAACGACTAGAACTTGAAGCAAGCAGACGCAAAAATCAGCGATTGATTGCAGATGAATGTCCAAGTGTCTTGCCTACAGGTAAAGCAATCATATATACATGTATATCGGTAGATACCTCTAGCGTGTAAGTACTGATCTATGTATGTTTGCTCGCTCGGAGCACAACAGACGGGAGTGGGGTAAGGTTTAATCTTGGGAACGTTCGCACCTATCCAAGCATGTGGTCCGTCCTTGCAAGAATCTCCTCAGCACACACACAACACTACCGGTCCCGTGCGTTGTGTCTTCGAATGACCCTGATAGGTAGTGCCATGTGGGTTAATAGTTCCTTAGGCCTGGGACACCTATGTTATGTATTATGTATGTACTGTGCCGGTGCAGGTACTTACTTAAAGTACACGTACATGTAGGTAGGTGCGCAGGTGCGCAGGTACTGACTGGGACGTACCCGTTGAGAGTGGTTGGTAGGGAACATTGAATGTTGGTAGGCTGGCTTGCCCTCGAGTTTAAAGGCAGTTGCATCTGCACTTTGCAGCAAGGGTGACTTCCTGCAGTCTGCCTGCAGTCCAGCTCTGCGCAAAATCAGGGTTGGCCCAGCTTCAGGTATGTTTCACCCAAACTCTTGGTCTGCCTGTTAGGTAATGTTTGTGGCGTCTTTGCATTGTTGCCGCAGCTTCTGTTGTTGTTATTCTACTGCCTACTAGGTAGAGTTTCTCCTGTCGCCCCGTCGACCTACATACATCATACATACATACTACCCACCCGTGCGTCAGGTACTGGAGACACTTTGTACCATACAGAAGCATGCCCTGCATCTTTATCTCCATAACTCCTGCAAGCACCTCTCACTGCCAAACAACCTCTTCTGGCGCATTTACAATCAAGGTCCAACTCCATCTCCCCCCCTYCCTCTCCTCTCGCGTCTCCGACTGCGTCGGTTCCTTCGCCACACATCGCGCACTAACAGTTCGCCGCAAGGCAACCCGGCACAACTGCTACCAATTACAGTTCCTATGACTTGCGGCATGGCATAAAATGTATAATGCTCTCAACTGTTTACATCCTATCACTAACATAGGCTGACGGTTTGTTTTCACCGACAGATCTTCGTTGTCTTCCTAGTCACCTCGCATCACCCCCGCCAAAACAGTTGAGCAGTTATATCTAGAGTCAAATCTGGCCGTTTTAGCTCCGATCAGCCAAGATGTTCGACGTCATATGGACTGATCCTAATGTCGAGCGTGTGGGGCAGCGGATGCTGAGAAAAGAGCAAGAGGCCAAGGAAAAGGAAAAGGACAAGAAGAAGTCGGGGAGCTATCGCCAGTCCGTTTCTACCACCAGTTCGTCTTCCAGTGAGCGAGGTTTCAATTTGTTTGCCTCAAAGAGTAAATGGAAGGCTCAACGCCGTCAAGAGGGAAAACGAATTCAAGTGCTTCTGCTCAAGAGGGGTCGGGAAGTGACCATGTGAAGGCTCACCGATCCTCGATATATGGCGTCAAAGGCGCGCTCACTAGCCAAGATGACCCTGGCATTTCGCCCAAGCTTCCCACGGCCCTTTCCTACCTGTCCAACATCCTAAGCCTGAGGAAGATGGTTCACCATCACCGCGAGGTAAGAGTCAGAGTTGTACTATTCGCTGACCCAGTTTCTGATTAAAACATTTGCTAGACTCTGTCCTTTCTAAATGGGCACACCAGGCGGCTGTAGCAACGGGTGTTTTAGACAGGATGGTAGCAAATGATACCGTTCCAGAAACCAAGACGGAAACTTACATACAGACGCTTGGCCCGTCTTCATTTATTACGCAAACGGTGGAAACCGCGATCTCGCCGCGTACCGAGGAAGATAGCGATCAAATTGTGATCGAAACTCACATTTCGTCTGATGCGACCAAAACCCACACTCCATCTTTAACCGAAGTTTCCGAAGTTTCGTAGGTCGACTTTATTTTAACTTTGAAAATTATGCAGTTGTTAACACACGTCATAGGACACCCAATGCATCCGAAGAACATGAGCCTTTCCCACCTCCTTATATTTGCCCCCAAACTCCACCACCAATTGAGTATCGACCTCGTGAGGCCTTGTCCTCCCCAAGGCATGAGGGTTATGATCGTTTGGCAAACCCCGAGGCATGGAAGCCTCCACATGAGTGGGATTGTACACCAACCAAGAAAGCCGCAGCGACTACTATCAATGAACGCCTACAAATGTCGCCAGCCAGCCGAGAGGCGAATGATGCCATGTTCCCGGCCTTTGTATCCCTGCAGCGAGAGCGCCGGATGATGGCGGCAGCTAGTCCAGAACTGATGCTGGCCAATCTCACTTCCAGCATAGGAAAGGTCTCAGATGCAACAGTGTATAAAGAGTTTGAGATGACTAAGAAACGTTGGATGTTTTCGGTGCTGCACCAGCAAGGCGGTTATGCACACTTAATCGAGTCAAATGAGCGCCTGGAGAGTCCTGCTACGCCCCGGCGTAATAGAATCCTGGCACTTTACGAAACACCTAGTAAGTTATTTTTCATGATATGCTCTAGAACAAAAGACTAATTTCTATTCAGCAACAGCCTCGTTTCTCGCCGCGCTCTACCCGGCAGTCCCTATAACTCATCTGTCACCAAACCCTCTATCACCGAATTTATTCCCTAGTGTTCAACACTACTGGTACCATCAGTCTCAGTTTCCGCTGGTTCGCGGGCTCTTGCACCCCGGCTATATTCTACAGTAACTTGCTTATCTATGCCGGCCCTATTTCCCTCGACGGATATACCACCATTTCTCCGTCACATCAACCGATGTCTAGCGCCAGGAGGTTCTCTACACTTAACGATTATTGACCCACAACCTGTATCGACGTCGATGGGGCCTAAACTACGACAATGGCTATTCACAAATCTCTTGATTAACCTAGAGCAAGAATTCCGCACTACGTGGCCCAGCAAAACCTTCCCGGCCTGGTTGGCGCTCGGAAACCTTCGCGAGAAAGGGAGCACTATTGCGACCATAACCGTCCCAGCCATTTATGAGGGTTCTTATAAAATGGACGTGAAAACACAGCTCCGCTGTGTGGCGAATAGATTGCTATGGCAAGAAGTCTGGGGCAGGTTTGTGCACGCTTCACGGTGGTGGTGGGAAGAGGAAGATATAGTGCAGGAGTGCGTCGAGCTGCGCACACAATGGCAGTACTCTCACATTATCGCTGTGAAGGGAGATTGCTGATGGGTCCGCTGTCGTTTATAAGCGATTATGTGATCTGTTAGCCTACTGTCGTTGTTTTGCGACAACTGAGTGGTGGCAACTTCGAATCTCTACATCGGCGTTTCGGACGGGTTATATTAGGAAGGCTTCGCCATGGCATGATGCTCTATACCCCACTGGAATCTAGCGATATATGGCTGGGTTTCGGTCTTAGGATTTGCTTTCTTTTTCCTATTTCTGTTTCCTATTTTCAACTGACGACGGTATGATAGTTACGCTGAGCGGCGATCCAACTCAATGAAGGTTCTCCTATTTCCAGGGGTGCCTAGCCGAACCACTTACCTCAAGAGTTGAATTCGGTCGGAGCGGCTTGTGTTAAATGTCAAGCTTGTAGTTACTTCTATACCAATTGCATCTACAATCATGTGTTGTAAGAGTTTCCCCAGACTCAAGGAAAGCACTTATGCCCTTGTAACTTTGCAGCCAACAAGCATATGCAACATGATTCTTCTGAAACTTCAGTATTATCCTAAACGTAATGTTGCCTTCTGGTTTTTTCTATGTACACCAGTTCTGTTCCGCCTTAGATCATGTTGTGATGCTCGTCACGTGGGAGAGGGCAAGCGACAATGTCGTGGCGCGATCGCAGCTCACCTAGACAAGGTTGGACCATGTTGCTCAACCACTTACTTGGAGTCCCAGTGCGCTTTAGAGACTTTGTGGCACTTTTTCTTTCTTGGCATTTAATTTTCACGTCTGTTGTCAGAACTTTAAATGATTGCAATGCAGCCATCTACCTGCACTTAATATATTTCGTTCTCAGCCCCCAAGCGACTCTATTTGAGAATAATATGACGCTAAAACAATACACACGCACACATACGCGTGTATAGCTAATTTATAGGGGATTCCTCCTTTCAGTTTCTTTTTTCAAGACATAGTTATTGTGTAAGGGATGCTATAGATGTTGTGTACTAAATTTTATATGCCACGCTCCTTGTCTACCTAAGTACTGTCCACTGTCCCTTGAGTATGCTGATTCTATGTATAATAATTAGACAACCAATAAACTGTCGAGATGAACCAGATGAGCATTTGAGCGCTGCCGCCAACAATATGTATGCGGCTTTTTACTGTAATTGATACTATGAGGACATTTAAGGCACTGCCTTGGATACCTGTCTACGTTAGAATTGAGATGCGCCGGATGGTGTCATCCACAACGGTTCCGACCTATTGGGTCCTTCAATCACGGCGCAGCACCCGGACCGGGCCCCGGAGCTAATATTTACACGGCCCAGCCAATAGGAGTTGGCTTATTTGCCATAACTAGAACCATCAGGAGTGAAAATCATGATGATTGTCTCTTGATAGGTAGGTAGGTAATCGCAACTAGGAACTCGCAAACTTGATAGGTAGAATATTGAATTATATATAAGTGAAGCCCTGTTTGTGTAGAAGGCCAATACATATGTAGTATTTGCCTTCAAACTAGGTAGGTAGGTTAAGTAACTGCACCTACACTATTGAATATTCTACCTCTAAAACCTACCCGCCTGCCAGTGCATAGCTTCTAGGCGCCCACCTCATTCACGAACGGAAGGCTCTACGGTGCGGGCCTGGTAGGTATCCTTGCGCCCGACCAACTGCATCATGCACTTCTCTAATGCCTCAATTCGTAGTAGCAACGAAACAATAATGTACAGTAGCACCTGGTTGCCTTCGATCATCTGCCGGCATGGACTGACTAGCTACTTGGATGGCCTAATAGGGGTAGGTACTGTAGGGCATTCAATGGACACGGATGCTCAAACGCGGTACGGTGGGTCAAAGAAGAAAATCATGATCGAAAAAAAAACCAAATTGGCCTGGTCGTTTTGAGCCATTGTAGGTACCACACTTTTCCATTAGTTGGTTGCATAGGGATGCGCATAGTGTACATCACACCCTAGTACGGTATACACTGCCGTACCTGGAGTGAAATGATGGTGGTTGAGCTCCCTGCTCGAACTCCCGGTGCTGTGGTTCTCAATGTCGCAAAGTGTGCTTCCTAATTGCATGGGTTGAGGGGGCACGGCAGTTCCCCTTGCTCCGGCTCGGTGTTTTACTGCTGTACAAGGGGGTGCGCGGCGCAGATGACGCTAGCGGCCGTCGGTCGGGATCCCTACTGTACTTGGTTAAGGCGTGTTCGATGGAACAAATCTATCGAAGGAAAACGAAGTCCAATCCATCACAGCCTTAGGTAGGTATGTAACCAACTTAGTAAGTCCCCCTGTCAACCCCGGAATTTGGCGTGAGTATACCGGTAGTATAACTCGCTTAGCCAAGCCATCACGCAGCATCTAACGTGGACTCATCACAGGCAATGGTAACTTACTACATATGTACATACATACAGCGTTAGCTTGTTTGTCGCAAGATAGATGGTGTACTGTAATGTAAGTAAGCGATAGGGTACTACAGGGAAGCGGACGGGATGCAACCAGCGACGCTCCCGTACTGTGACTGTACAGTACAGCACGGACTGAAACCGGATCGAATCGAGATGTGATCGACGAGGACGACGACGACGCTGACGGCGAAAGAGAAATTCTACGCGGCACACACACACACTTCTTGATCGCCTTTGCCTCCGGGCACGCGACAACCAGCAGGGCGTTCCGTTACTACAAGTAGTTTGGGTCCCGTTAGTCCAGTGTCTATCATTTCTGATACTGCCGCATTTTCTCCGGCGTTTTCCTTCAACTAGGCAGTGGGACCGGTGAGAATGACATGGGCTAAACTGACCACTTGGTCTCCCCCGTTCGTCCGTTGGTCCGAGCGTGGGTGGCGCCAGATCCATTATCGTAGACTGTTGCGGGCAGGATGCGGGCTAGAACTATACTATACTACTTGTCAGGTATGAGGAGAGACCCCGTTCTACGCCAGTTATCCGGAGCTCTCATCTCATGCGTGTGTTGGTGGTTAGCGCCGAACTTCCCAATAAGCACGAATAATAGGCGTGAGAACCGTTCAACCAACAACCAACCAGTCGCGGATTCAGCAGAGAGAATATCACCCCAGAGCGCGCGATGCAACCACCAGAGGACGCAGGTACAGTATACTTATACTTCTCACACTTTGGCCTTGCCCAACCTAGCTACTGCGCTGCAGAAGCCCATCCGCAAGCACGCCCGATTAGGTAGAATATTGTTACCTTTACGTCTCGTCTCGCCACTGGTTCTTTTTCCCTCATGTAAGGGGCCGTGCTTACACTTGCACATGATAGAGTCGGTCACAACTTCCACATCTGAACATGAGGAATTTTTTTAAATTGAGACCTGGGTATACTGCGGCTTTAGTGCTAAGTAGTGTGAAGACATCGAGTGAACAAGACTTTTGGTTTATCAAGTTACGTGATAGAGAGAAAAACGMCAGAGAAAAAACGCCGGGGTATACCATAGTCGCCACCCTTCCCACCCATATCATACATGTCCTATTAGACCAGTCTAGCTGAAAACTATGAAAGGTGCATTATTCTAAAGAGCGAAAATATGTAGCGTAGACGGCCCTATGCATGTGTGGAACCGTTACTTATTGAGGATTTCGGCATCGGTATCGCATTCCCTGCGAGCTCAGTCATACTATCCGTGTCTTCGCCTTTGCGAGTCCGAGGCCTGAGGGTGAAGGAAAGGTTGCGCTGGTCCTTAGGCGGTCCCATAGATGGAGCACCGTGCCCGGCACGATGTAACAGTTCCGAGAAGAACAACTTGACTGCAGCCCAAGAGGTAACTGCGTAGATCACAGCGTTCCAGAATCCCTGGAGAGGGAGCACGATCGCACCCAAAATCTCCAATGCCACCACGGTTTCGCCCCCGTGAACCACGCTGTACACTCTGTTTGCCGACGACGGAAGCCAGGTTACCGCGAGAGCGGTGAAGAAAAGGATAGCACACTTCGTATAGGCCCAAGCTGCGCTGTTCAGGTCGTGGTTCTTCCGTTTTCTCGCCTTGACCTGAGCCGGAGTCGTTGATGCTTCTGGGTTGATCGGGACTGGAGGCGGCTCGCGCCGCTCACGCTCCGAGGAGATCGTGATCGAGTAGGCGGTAGACCCCTTCGACTCATGGGCAGGTTTCGGCTCGGGCTCCCGAATATGGTGGACGTCGGCCTTGGGTTGGGTCGCGGCTTCGGACGTGACGCTGATCTCGGTAGTCTTCACCGGGTAAGCCTCTTCTAACTTGAACATCTCAACGTCGGTCCCATCACCGACACTGCTGCTATTGAGTTTACGTAGTTGTCTACGTTTCCTGTAGATTTCGCCGCCTGCTCGGATGTAGATAAAAAATGTGACAGCGAGAACGACCCTGCGGGATGTCAATACAACGATGGACTGTCTACATGATGGATAAAGCGCTTACCAAATTGGTCCATAGAAAGTAGCAATTCTCAGAATATCCCACTGAGCGTCTACCCAGCACCATAGAATCGCATCGCCGTAAACCCTCCCCCTTTCTCTCGTAGATACTTGAAGATAAAGGTTAATGCTGCCGGAAGCGGCACCCCATAGCATATCAAGAGATACCACTTTTCGATCCTTTTAAGCTTCTCGGCGTCGAACTTCCAGTAAAATGTTAGATAGACATTGAAGGCCATGGCGAGGGCCCACAGAGCATCTGACGGCAAGAACCTGTCGTGCACCGAATTAGATGTGAAGAGACGCCAGAAGACGGCGGGCTTACTCTTGGATTAAGAATGCTTGTAGCTGGCACCCGACGGAGTTCTGTCTGTCGACATATGCCCTAGCGATGAGCGTCCCAACATTGACCAGCATATTACCAAAAGACGCATAAAACATCAGGCGATTGATTGGTTTGCGGAAGGCGCTGGAGCCTAAGAAGGTGAAAATGATGAACAGGCATCCTATCAGGGAGAAGACAGATCCAGTTCGTTCGATAACGGTGATGGCACGTAGCACACTCGGGGGCGGTACTGTTCGGCTTTCCATGGCGAAATGTTCTTTGCCAGAGGTAGTAGTAGTCCGGCTGTAGCCAAACGCTCCAGGGTGTAAAATATAGTCAATTGATGCTGTTATCTCGTCGACTTTAACAACAACATCTGCATTGTCCTCTAAAATCGAAAGTCCACTTGCGATTCAACCGCAGCCCCGGGACAGGGCGGGGGGTTAATGATGAACGGGTAAGTTCGGGAAATAGTGGCGATCACGCCGTGCGTAAGTTGAACCAAGATTTATGCCGTTGAAAGTATGTATGGTTGGTTGGTTGATTAGTAGTTGGGGAATAGCTTCCTGTTATAAGAGAGCATGGGATTGGGGGACCAGTTGGTCGAGATTCCATGCCAAGATGGCGCTGGCAGATATCCGTGGCAACGGAACTAACAACGATGGACAAGAGATCTTCCTGTATGTCCCCCGGAAATCTGGCCAGCCCTAGGATCAAGCAACCAGAAACGCCGTTAGCTCCGACTCGTGTTGTTGACCGTTACTAGATACTAATAAGTGCTAGGTGGATGAGCTGCAGATCATGGGATGTGATAAGCGACCTTACTAACATACACTGCCTAGAGCCAACATCACTGGCCACCACTCAGACAGTGCCGTATACAGAGGGGGAGCGAAGTGGATAATGATGATTAAGAGGGTTGTAGACCGGTCTAAGCACTTGATCTAGAACCGGGCAAATCTCTTCGACTGGGCATCTCTAATGAATGGATGAACAATGACATCTGCACGGCACGGACGAGAGGCATCTGTCTTGTCGAGACGCATTGGAAACAGACACGTCACGTCACGGGTACTAGGTAGACGAGAAGAATGCATAGTAGTCGAATAAGGTACATAATTCATTCCCATGTGGGTATTTGTGCATTGACCTGACCTGACCTGATGCTCACTCAGGAAGTGGTGAATCATGATGGTGCCGTTTCTAGAGAGGAACGTATGTGGTTGCTGGTTGGTGTGTCGTATACACCGTAGTCCAGAGGGAGAAAGATGCCCGGATTTCCACTATGTACCATGCCTACTTGGGAGGTAGCGAGCGGAACAAAACGTGAGAAACCACCGACTAGTACTAGTTTAGGATAGCTTAGCCGAACCTAGCATACGGACCTCGACCAGGGAATCCCTACGCGACGCATCAAATAGGTACACAATACACAATACACAATACAGTACATTCTGTAGCACGGTTAATTCAACGTGAGTGACCCCGACCACGATTCCACGACACCCCTATACTTAGCACATGGGCATTAAGCATGCGGGGAAATAGTGGCTGGGCAGCTTAGCTATCTACACTACAGTACGTATTGTTACGCATCATCGCTACACATACCTACAAATAGTAACTTGATTGTCCATCTACGGTTTGCGATATTCTACGGGTGTTATCTCTTCCCACCTAGGTATGTAATAAAGCCGGGCCTTCCGTCTTGCTTAGCTAGCAGGTAACTCCTCTTCTTTAATTATAAGTATGCCTCTTAGAGACATTTAGGGAAGTCCAATAACTCAGCTCCGTGCCACCTGCATGCAGTGTGCCTGGCAGCTTATTCTTGTGCACAGGCAATTAGTGTAGAATCATCCATCCATCGCCTTACATGTAGCTGATTTCAAATGTGTTACCAGGTCTAGCCTAGCAGCTCTGCGTCTGTGCGGCGACCTCACAGCCCCAAGCCCGCCGCTTCTATTGGCCACCGCGCTAGACTACCAAGAAACCCCAGACCTCAGCGCTGCAGGGAAACATTACCTGCATTAACGATAACCTCCTAGCTCCGGTCTATCGGCCGGCCACGGAACACACCTTCGTAACAGATACCCCAGGATAGAAGGTCTACTGTAATCTTCTGCTCTCATCACTTCGACGTTGACGCAGGATCCTCCTCTAGCCAAGAAACCTGGGGTTTATTCGTGGTTAGACTAGACCACCTGTCGTAGGTCTGACGTGTTACGGGACGGCCTTCTACTTCTCGACTAACCTCCCGCTTACTCTCTTTCTCTCAGTCGAGCAGGTGTTACAGACAAGAAACATCCGTACGACAGGTAGTAATCGGCCCCGATGTCTCCGGTGCTGCTCTGTCGTACTATGTCAATAGGGGGTGAGTAGTACCATGTCGCTTATCTAAGCTCGAATGATGTGAGAAACGGATGAGCACGGGTTCGGGAGTTGGGGGCAGACCGAGTACGATATAGGAAGTACACGTCATGAATGAGTACAGATTTCGCTTCTTCTTCCCTTCATAACCTCGTCCCTCCCGACATTGGAATGAATCACACCAACGCGGGTGTGTGGTCTTGAAGAAGCAATTCCGACCGGGGGCATTGTGTGATGGCACTTGATCGTGCGTCGTCGGAGAATTCAACCGTGGGCGTAGGCAATACTCCGCAAGGTATACATGTCTTACTTGGGAGCGGATTTTCTACCAACCTTGAAATGGACGCGATTCATTGGATTTTATATTTCGAATTTAAAAGGAATTTATATTGATAAGGTGCACTGCCCCCATTCAGTCATCGGGGTACCCCATTGGCGGGATTTTACAATGTTCCCATAGTACACTACTCAGCCGGCTTAGTTTATCTTCTTCCATTCGCGCATCTCAATCAATAATATCTCCAAGCAAGATTTCGCATCTAGTAATACTCCATCCTGGAATATTGCAAGTAATGCTATATCACAGATATATGTGCCGCTCATGGTAATACCGCCATAATTACCTCAGCTTGCACATTTAAATCATGAGATGTATAAAGTAGGTATGACATCAGTCCACAATTTAACCCCTAATAATTCAATAAGTAATTATATAGAAAGCAAACTATTGCACATAATTCAAGGGGGAGCGTAGTGTATGCGCCGAAAATCTGATCTGGCGCTTTGATGCGGGCCGTGTTGCTCACCCAGCTTCAAGTGCATGTTTGATCCCCAGTCGATCGCCCATGATATGCATGAACACAATGTTGTATTCGGGCGAACGGGTTAAGCTCTGGAGGCAAACACGCTCAGATATAATTTTGCTTTGCGTAAGTAAGTAGAGACGATAGCAAGGCTATTGGAAATGTTTTCGCTGAGTTCTAATTATTAATTTTGTTTCTTGCAAACGAGGTGGTTAGCGAATTATTTAAGTAACTATACGCTTAGTAACAGAACGTGGCAGCATTCCCTGCAGATGAATGGCACCCAAGCTTTTTCCGGCAGTCCAGTCATTTCGTCTCTAATGTAAGTCCAATACGACAGTGAGCTACTAGGACTTTCTCAAGTTATATAATATTGGAACGCAGGTGGTAAGTATAGATCCATGGGCGCTTGCACTTACCCTCCGCAAATTAGGGAACTACCTACTGCATCTAGATCCCTCGTATGATTGAAATTGCAAGCCTGATACAGCCAAGACAGGCATGCCAAACGTGCACCTGACACATTTGGTCCACAAAACTACACCATGTAACTTAACCGAGTCTTCATACCTAGTCTACCACGATGCCCTCTTTCTAAACCATGAAATAAGTGCCAACCATTTTCTGTGTAGTTGGATTTACATTATTCACCGCTAGAAGTCGAAGAGATCTAGACATATCGGTATCATATGCGTTTTTCGCCCAGGACACAGAATTATTCTAGACGTGAAATTCAAAACCCTAGCTAATCAACGGCCGACACGTTGTGTTAATGCAACTCTATACTTTTCGATGTAATCTCGGTTGCTCCAGATAAAGTAGTAACTAAGAGTAATTATCAGTAACATTGCGCTTCAAAAATGCAAATCGTCAAGGACCTGGATTTGAGGTAGACAATATTAGACACTAAGGTTATTGTTGTTGTTGTTGTTGTTGCTGCGCAAAGGTCTTCAAAACTACCTTCACGGACTAATCTAACTATATACAGACGCCTTTTGCCGTGCGATCTTTAGTCTGCAGGCGCGTGATACAAATACTACCTATGCTGCTCCCACTCGATATTTATAGATTAAAGATAAATCCTCGAGTTTGGATTGGGTTAAGGCTCACTTCCGACTAAATATGATACTTTTCGTGTCATGCCTGTCTCTGAAAGAAATGACTATACTATTCTTGAATTATGTACAAATGTTCTAGAGATCTTAATACTGCTCAACTTTATCAAACCCAATGACTTCCATCTAACCCACCTAAGAAGTCGTTATATCTAGATCGGATTCAGTGAACTTATAACGCACTCCGGGTATCGTAAGCTATATCTTTCTCACATATAACCCTTTATAATGTGAGCGCTACACCGGCAAGTACTACTTGTCAGCGGAAATTCTGTCTTTACTTCTCCGGGTGGCCCGTCCCTGTGAGTGCAAGCTTACTTAAAGCACCTGAGACTGCAATATCAGTCGTCTGGCAGATTCCGCAGGAACCCGTCCATGATGGCTCTAGCTCTATCAAACATGACACGAGCTTGGGGCCAAACGGACGGAGCAAATCACGTAGAAAATTAGTGCTTGACTATAAACTTTTATCGAGCTAATTGATCAACGATTGCCAGTGACTACAAGGATCTTCAGTCTCAATGAATCCTGGCACATCCGGATACGCCATAATGGCGAAATTATTGCTGAGAAAACGGAAGGAGTTAAAACTCTGATGGGGGKTTTTTTTTGGGTTTTTTTTTCTCTGCACGTACTGCTATTGCGAGGTTTTTCTGAAAGTGAACCTGATAACCTTGTATTTCCCTGTCTCTCTATCGTATTTTGCTAGGTTATGAATAATGTGCTAAGGTTACTAATTTAGCGTCTCACGATTGCCCAATAATAATAGAGTGAATTGCTAAAAATGGAAGTCAAACAAGCCCACCACAAATGTCGAATCAACAAAGACGTCACCAATGTCTTTGATCTGCTATTACATAGACATTAACAGCTCATCGATGGTTCTATCGGAAACAATGGAGATCCTAGAAACAGCCCGACCAGCATGCAGTCCATATCCAGATCTACAACGCAAAGCTGAGTAAATTTAATGCACGCTGCCCTATGATTATAACCGTAGACTGCTTTTCCCCCCACGGCTTGAATCTTCCCCACTCGCATTTTATATTGTTAGGGGACCGTAAATAAATAGCCCGAGATTGTTCAACACTCAAACTGGAATGAGTTGGAATACGTTGCCGCCTAGTTTACACAATAATCTACCCACTCAACTATGGACTGTAGGAATAATACCAAAGAGTGTTCTCAATGACTGAGATCACTTTTGACACAGAAATAGCGTTCATCGACATGCTTAGTTTTAACCCCACCACAGAGTCTTACCGCTCTAGCGAAGTTTGAAGAAAAGTTGGCCCAGTTGGAGATTACAATCTCCTGCAATATAATCATGATCTATACAAAGAAATCTATCTACCAGGGGACTTGAGGGAGACAGCCACGCCTTCTCCTAGATCCTAATGAAACTCAGGCTTCACCATATGGCGGCCACAATTTTTCCTAATGTTCACGTTCCCTAGAATTGTTCCCCTCTTCATCTTGGCTTTCTCACTACTAAGCATATTATCTAATTGCTAATAGCTAGCTTGTTCCGTTATCCTTGCCAGTGTGATTAATTCAGAGAAATATGCGCCTAGATTGAGGTCAGGTAGGTATTAATTACTAATCCACCTGCGCAAGAGTTGTCTCTTGACGTTATTTTCTCTCTCGGGGCTCTTTCACGTGGCATACACTTCTCAAAACCCTCACGCTAGTGGACCACAATGTGCACTAAAGTAAAGTCAATTCAACTCCAGAAACAATGTTCTCTGTGAGGACTAACGAAACACACTGAGGCATGGTGTAGGTCATACATTCACACAACCAACAATGTGATGGAAAAGAACCTGGGTGTGACTTGGATATTGTTACGCTCCGACCGTCTCCAGCAACCACGGCCTCGTGGCCCAATGGTAAGGCGTCTGACTACGACAGAGAGATTCTACAGGAAATCCTTTAAGGAAAATCAGGAGATTCTGGGTTCGAGCCCCAGCGAGGTCAAAATTTTGGAATTTTGTCTGATACGTCCTCATCTTTAGAAGGAGCAGTATCAATTTTTGTTCATTCGCCTTCCTACTTCTTGTCTCTGAAGTTAGGGGCCTACTGTTCTATTCGTTATTGTGAATCTACGGGCTGTTTTGAAGAAAGGTTTAATAGAATGAATGGTGTTATAGGTTATGGTGCGGATGACAACACTAAAATGACGGTGTTATAATACCACTGACGTAGAACAAAGAAACATAGAATTTAATTAATTACCTAGGTATATAGTCGAAGCTGGCCTATGAAGGAGTAGGGTCCCGTCGTGCAACAGCGATGGGGCTTTGCTCATCTCTATAGTAAATTGACTCTACAAGAAGATCCTAAAGGATGGTCGGTAAACGAATTGATAACTGCCTAGGTGACTAGGTTAGGTATAACTATAGCAAGGAAATAGGAGCCAGCTGCTAAAAATACTCTCGATGGAAGTGTGACTACGAGAGACGTTGTCTATCACACATACCTGAGGCTAGGTCGCGAATAATTACAGTCATACGGTGCGAGACCTCATACGAAGCTTTAATAAGTATTCAGCTCGTATATATTTACTCGATCTCATACATTACACCGAGACACTTACACAAGACCGAGACCGGGACCGAATTAAGCAAAGAGAAGCGAGGCTGTTTGGGCATATAAGCTATAGATCCACCACCTGCCTGACTTTACAGCCCCCTTAACTCTATAGGTGATTATTAGTAAATGAATATTCTTCAACGTTTCAAAAATAACCTAGCGTCCTACGTTAGAAATAAAGCATTTCTCGATGCAGAGAGCCCGGAACTTGAAGAAAAAAACATCTGTCAATTCTCTATACGTCCCCCTCCTATAAAAAGTATACGAACATTCTGCAAATACTGCCCGATGTTTCCTAAGTAAAAAACCAGTCTTCATTATAAAACTTAGCAACTACATTAGTCAAATGATTTGTTACGGAACAGAACTACAGTACTGAACCACAATACTACGAAAGTAGAACGTTATCAAGGTAGGTGCTTTGATGTCTGCCGTCACTCATGTGCCTCGCGGTTGAGACCGTGACATGAATGACTCACCGAGAAAGTAAACATCGCCTCCAAAACACGGAGATAATTAGAATCAAGAAGCAGGTAGGATCATAAACATAAATATATAACCAACAGACATACACCGATATACGTATCGTACAGTGAATCCATCAAACAACACGACATAAAAAAGACGACAGATACATGAGCAGAGCAACGAGAATAGTAAGTAAGCAAAGATCAAATTTTCGCTTTCCTTCATCCTGCACCACACCACATGACGCTAAAAAGAAAGCAGAATGCCTCCATGATATGATATGACATGACACACAAATCGTATCGCTCTCACTGCAATATGCTAATCAGCCTCGTATAAGGAAAACGTAAGCACCAGAAAATGCATTGAAATAGAGTGAGAGAGACAACAGTAAAAGACACCGGGTTTCAATATTTGTTTGGACGAGGCGATACTCGACAACAGGATTCCAAAGCCAAGAACAAGAACGAGAGACGTATCAATGCTCTTAGATAAGTTAGATGTTGTCGGCCCGGTGTATTGCCCATTCTGAGAAAGCAGAGTAACAATGAAATATGAGTGTAAGGACCTGCACCGGATACTCCATAACTTCCCATATCAGTTATGACCTCTTCATCGCACTTCATTGACATGTGTCATCGCTGTACTAACCAACACTCGCGGTTTCTACTTCACAATGCCACCTGCCCTTTAGGATGCACCTAGAGAAGTGAACGCATTGCCTGATGAAGCGAGATCAGTAAAATGAAACACATCAGCTACCAAAATGACAACTGTCGCCAGGACGCCGACTTTGGTAGATGAGCGTAGGAACTCTCCTCAAACCGAAGTCGATCCTTCGCCGGTTAGAACCAGCTCGTATCACACACCGTCCTCCCCCGGGAGCAAGGGAGCAGCACTCCGAGGAGTCGTCTCCTCATCTGCCACGAGGCCCAGCACAGAACTTGAGTTTGCACTTCCTTTTACCGGCTGTGGACTCAGTATTTGGGCTGACTGCGCTAATACCAGAGCCTCAGAACCCAGAGGTACAGACCGAGGCGGTAGTGCGCTGCTATCTAGGCCACTGCCACTAAGCTTTTTCAAGAGCTCCTCGCTATGCTGCGTAGCTAACTTCTGAAGCTGTGCCGCAGGATCCTTGTGAAACGCGCAGGGCGTTAGCGAATTAGCAACGACAGTCTGAGGCAGTCCACCTTCGGCCGTGCACACATACCCAATCGCTCTGACCGGGAACACCCACTGCGGAAGGCAGTGGCAGGCCGTTGTCGCCTTGGCCGGTGCCTGGACCACCGCCCCAGAACTTTGACCTGTGGATAGGCGCAGGTGTCACAGGCAGGCTGGGACGTTCGAGTTCAGTTGGGAAGTCGGTTACCTTACTCCCTCTCCGTGGCCGTGCGATATCATCTACGCTTTCACCGGGACTCGGCAAATTAATTGTGCCGTGGAAATTACGACTCCTTGACCTTCGATGCTTCTGCATGGAATCGACATACCGTTCGATTTCCGGTACATCATCCCATGCATTAGACCGTGGGAACGAAGTCCATGGATCGGCCAGCGAGCTTTGGATGGTAGGGGTGGTGGGTGTCACCGGCTCACTATTTGGTTCCACTGTAGGAGTGTCTGTCACAGAAGACTCTACCGTTGGTTCTGTCCCGAGCACAAACTGTTGCTCACCAGAAGGCGCGTCTGAATCGCGCATCCCCGTTTCTTGAGAAACGTGAAGCGCTTCGTCGGCGAACACACGAGACGGCTTAGGTCTATTGGCTTCCCAAGGAAAAATAGGCTTTAACGGTTCTGAGGGAGCCGCTGGGGCTTCCTTCGGAACCTCGTACCACATGTCTTTTGGAGGGCTCGGGTAATGCCGAGGAGCGACAAAAGGGGCTGTGCTTTTCGACATTTCATATATTGTAGCAGGGAAATTGATGGCCTCAGGCTTCGACTCTGGCGGAGGTGGCTGCCTATCATACTGTTAGTAACTGATACGCCATATCCACGTGACGGGGAAAAAGCTCACCTTTGAGCATCCCAGCTCGACATTGAGGGCTGGAATGGCGGGGGTTCCTGCTCCTCCTTAGGACGGGGTGGGGGTAAACCCTGAGCGTGAATCTGCTCTTCGCTAACTTCAGCTTGACTATCCTCGTTAGTTCTTACAGACGAAACCGCATCGCCAGAAACAAAACTAGAGGGCTCGTGCTGGCGCGTGCTGGTTTGGGAGGAGGGCGCTTCGTTAACCTGAGCATCATGATGTGGGTGGTGGTGCTGGTGGTGCTGGCTGTGCACTATAGAGCTTGATGTGTCATGGTGATGGTGCTGTACTTCGGATTGCGTCGTTGTTGGGGCATTTTCGTAATGCTCATAGCCATGATGCTCATGGCTATGTTGCTTACTGAATGGCTCTATAAGCGAGCTCCTAGGCTGGTATTCTCCCTTGGTTAGGTATTGCACGAGTTTTGAAACCGGCCTGGTAGTCGTTACTACACCAGAAGGCTGGGTAGGTGCTAAGGACGTGAGCTGCGGTGACTTAAAAAGAGTAAGCAGGATATTCTATACATGGCCACAGAGTGTGAAGAGCGACTTACGGCAACCCGGTAATGCCGATCGTAGACTGCCCACCATCTCCCTGCCATCTCGTCGAAAGGCGAGTTTCCGATGCTCGCGTGCCGTCCCCCAAACCACGGCTTATCCGAGCCGATGAAATGTACCATGTTGATACTTGATTGAAAGTGGCGGTAGGCGGGTATGTACTGGTAATGAGCTGACGGGGTAACGTTGTAGGCGAAACTTATACGATTGTAGTTGTTACGAAAATGCGTGTTTATAAGCCCCTGGTCGGCTCCGTCGAACGATATACCCCGTTCAGCCATAGCCATCATAGCATAATAGTCGCCCATATTGGGGGTCAGAACCATGACACCCGTGTTGAAGAGATCGGGCCATCCGATGTCTGGGGCTGCCGAGAACGGGTGTGCGATGTCGAAGAGCTCGTCGGGGGCTCGATAAGCGACGACATCGGCGTCTATGTAGACGATCTTGCGAAACTGGGTTAGATTCCAAAGGTTTACCTTGGTCAAGGCAGAGTGTAGGTCGGTTCGGTTCATCAACTGCAAATTGGCGGGCTGCGCATTGCGGATTCGAGACACGGGAATAACATAATGATAGACAGACTGGCAAGTGGAATCAGCGCGATATTCAGCCGCCGGCTTATTACAATGACGAGCTCACCTTGAGCTCAGTGATAGCTTCAGCAGAGACGGTGTCGAGAGTGACCAGTGCGACCAGCTTCTTCGTCGTACCGGCGTCGCGCAGAGAATGCGCCAGAACCAGCGCACCTGGATAAACGGCATCAGAAGTTGTATTGTAAGCAAGTTAATTGGGGCTGGAGACCCTACCAGGCAAGTATGTGTCGGTCAATAATAGCTATTGGCACACACGGTTAGGTACCTGGGTGTTGGCGCGAGTGCGGCTACTCATGGCGGTAGGTAGTGATTGACGAACCGTAGCATACACGTCCTCTCCTCCAGCTCCCCCCCCTCCGGCCTGCCCAGCCATTGCGCGCGCCAGGAACGCTGACGAGCTACGGTAGAGAATCTAGGACGATTGGAGGAGACAAGACGGTATAGGGAATGGTCCGGTAAAAATGAGCGTCGATATTTAGGATTGTTCAAATGCTGCCGAGGTAGAGGCTATAGCTCTCGGTACTAGGTAAGAATAGAATAAGGAGCAACAAAACCTATGTTCGATTTGTATATGCAACCTGTATATCAACGTAAACCGTAACATAGAAGGATAGAGCCCACGGCTAGTCGACGATATTGGACCATACCCAGGTGCTTGTAAGAGGGTAAGAGGAAAGCGCTGCGACGGTAGACATGGTCGAGCGCGCGGCGAGGCAGCGTGGCGGGGAGCAAAAGCTTGGTGTTGTTGATGGCCTCCAGTTTTTGCGGGTCTGTGTCTGCGAAATGCAACCCTGTTAAATTAGCGTCACTGTGCATAAGGCGAGGCGCATCTACACGCCATCTAAACTTTTACTACTGTATGGTATTTCGACAGTCAATAATATTGATAAAGACAATAACGACCTTCTATTTCTTAATAATTTGTAGCTTTAATGCATTCAAGAAAAATCTCTGGCCGTGAGGTGAGGACGAGATCTCAGCCCCTTGTTTCTTGAGACAACAGAACAGATCCACGATGCTGGGCATTATTGCTATACCTACTGTAGGTGGCTGGGATCCGGGACCCACACAAGCTAGAGATGCACATGGAACTAGTGATCCGTGCTCTACAGTAGATCTATCTCATAACATGATCCTACTAGGTACAAGCCTGTACTGGATAGCGATCCCAGAATTTCTACTCTGTATGTTTGTTATAGTATAATATAAGCTTATGGTATAGTAAATATGGCAGCTTTTAATGAGAAATTATTTACTACTAGCTAGGTATACTCAAGGCATTAACAATGGACGCATCCATGAGCACCCGCGTCGTACCACCATGTATGTACGTAGTATGCAGATGCACCTCTTGCAGATCAGCTCACCGCACGTATACGAACTCAAGCCCAATAATCGGCCTCCCCTTACTATCTATCCATATGATCGATAGTATCGTACGTTCCCTGATCAAAAATACCGTTGCTTCCTCGTAGGTCGCTGGATAAAAATGTTAGTTTAACTATCTGACAAAAAAAATATCGCCAAGAACAATTCCTGCACCCCAGATAGCCCATGTTGAATGACGCCATGCGCGAACGCAGTTCCACATCTAAATAGTTTCGTCGAATCAGATGACGCGGGGGAGTCTTAGAGGCGTCTGGCCCGGACCGAAGAGGGGAAACAATGAGCAGCCGCCTTTTCACGCTTCATACTTAGATAGACCCCATGCTCCAAACATCCCTAGGCGTGCATAGATAACACATGCATAAAATACGAGTTCAAGGGAACCAGATCGATATAATAGATTACCTAACCTACCTATTATCAAAATATTCTATTAATCATTGAACCATCCCTTTTTGTGTCAATCCGGCATGGTATCAAAGCGACGTCATACTATACCATATGATCCAGACCCCTCCGTACAACTCTCAGGGTCATCTGCCACTCTTGCAGCGTAGATCCCAAGGTTTGATGCTAGCTTCAAGAACGACAGAAGGCAGATGCCATTTTAGAAAAGACATTACGGGCCGTAAATTTAAATTCGCATGTGTATGCACTCCAGAATCCCCGTGTCAGATAAGCATTGAATATCAGTTATTAAAGTAAAACACAAGAAGTCTAGGCAGTAGATAAAGGACGAACGTTTCCCCTCCTATACTCCCCCCACAAATATAAAGTCTCCCAAACCACATAATGATAGGTGATCAATAGATGGAAAAAAAAAAACCGAGCCAATAAAAATAATAATCACACCCGAAGCGAAGTCTAGCATGTGCCAAGAAATTCCGATTCGAATGTCTAGATTGCCCAAAGTTGTGATCCCTTCAGCCTGAGAATCTCATCGCGAAAAGTCAAGCTCAAGTCTACTCATAGCAAAACCAAAGGAATAAATAAAATCAAGTAAACCGCCTGTGTTCTAACAAGTAAATTAACACTGTCTCCTACCTACCAAGGTAAATTCATCACTCCAAACATCGTGTAAGTGTTCAGATATCCGACCAAGCCTCCCACGTCAGAACTAAGCAGTCACCGAAGACCAACCTAATCAAATAGATAACTCCCCAGTGGTTATTTAACCACGCTCTCCTAAATATCTTATACCTAAGTAAGTTTTATTAATTTCTTATGCTTTCTATACCTAACTATATACGCGAACAGCAAACTAGCCTCACAAAGTCCTATATACAAATCCTAACTCGAGAGTTTTCTGTGCAAATCTAGTATCGTTTTAAAGCTCCCGTTTCATTCTGTTGGGCACTAGATGGCCGAACCCCCTCCACCAACACTGGAGACGTAAACAAACGCACTTGGACACAATGCGTCGCATAGCATACGTATCGCCAAACCACATCCTAAATCATCCCGCAACGGCAATTATTTGGCGCATTATTGCGGCGCCACCTAAAGCCTAGGCTCAATGGGTGACGCTTAATCAATACTATCGCACCCCGTTTCCTGCTGTACAAGTCGTGTCAAGCCCCCTCACGTCTCAGCAGCATACCTACCATAAGGAAAAGTCCTACAGATCCTTTTTGAACGGGTGCTCCGGTTTATGAGTGGTTTCGTAATCGACATGGACATAGGCCCTCTCGACGTCTGGTAGATCCTCGAGCTTGAACTGCAGTTCCTCGGCAATGTCGTGCGTGTCGCGGAGGGTCGCATCCGGGTCCATGACAATGTCTACCTCGGCGATGAGTCGCGGGCCCGAGTGGTAGACGCGGACAGTGTCGATGCCCTGGATGGCAGGCGAGTGCGTCAGGCAGACGTACGTGATGAGCTGCTGCGTCTCGACACTGGCGGCGACGCCCACGAGGAGCTTGAACTCCTGGAAAGCTGTGTGGGTCCAGATGCAGATGATGATGAGGGACAGGATGATCGAACCTAGCGGATCGATCCACCAGACAAGCTTGGAGCCGCCGACCGACGTGAGGATACCGAAGCCGTTGATCAGGAGATCGTTGCGGTGGTCCTGCCATAGGATGTCGACCTGACTGTATTTGTCCTTGATTCCCCAGCAGTACAGGAATAGTGTGAATTTGGTGCCGAAGGCGATGGCGACGGCGATGACGGATGGGAAGTGGAACCCGTTAGTGGAGGGGTCGGTGCTCTTATGGGTCGCGAGCTCTTGGATAGAGAAGGCGACTAGGATGAGCGAGACGGAGCCCATGAGGAAGCAGAATGCAATGTTGCCTACATTTTCAAGACGCGCCTTTCCGGAGGGGAAACGATTAGGGTCGACGCGCTTGACGGCGCGGTGGGTGAGGATGAGGGTCAGGTTGCTGAAGGGGTCGAATACCGAGTCGGCGGCGGTGGTGAAAAGCGAAAGCGAAATGGAAGTGATGGCAGCGTAGAGCTGAAGGATAGATAAGACGACGTTGGCGAGAAAAGAGCCCCAGACAGCGATTTGGCGGCGCAAGTGGTCGTCACCTGCTTCCTGGCGAGCCTCGGTACGGTGTTCCTCAACCGTTTTCAACAGGCGCTCGATTGTCTCATTCTGGTTGCGATAGAATTCGGTGATCCCATTGTAGCGGCCCTTGAGCTTGAGATTGAGGGTGCGAGGGCCGTCCCGCTTGCGCGAGCTGTTAGCCTTGATCTCGTCAAGCTGCTGGTCGGTCTTGAAGGCGGACGATAGGTTGTAGGGGTCGTTGCCTCTGTAGCGCGAGTTGTTGTTCTGGGATTCGACATCGAGGTGGGCGCTGGTCGGGTGGCGGGCGGTTGTATGGTCAAGCTCAATGGTCTCGACAGCCTGTACTGCGGTGCTAGAGGCCGTGTCGTGAGGGCGGCGAAAGGGCATCACATGGGGCATAGGCGAATGCGAAGAAAGAGCCGTCGATGTCCTATTATTGGTGTTCGGGTTGAAGGGCGACGGATGCATTGTCAGCGTATGCGCTAGATTGGGGTCCATGTCGACAACGTAGACAGAGAATGATCCCGTCCGGTCAGCCGCGTTGAATTGGATGCTTGATGGCTGCGAGGATCGGGTAGAAAGAGTTATCTAGTTAGAGACTGAGGTTGAGGATTCCGCTTCTTTCGTGCACTCCACGAAATCAAGTTAATATGAGCGCAGGGGTTTCAAGATAAAGCACAACGGGTACACACAGTCTCGATAGATGAGACTACCTAGGTAGTCAATGCTCAAAAGGACAGTCCAAGAGCCTCTATAATTGGGCGAAGACTAGACATTAGACTTAAGAAAAAGCAGTATGAGACCAATATTGGACTAGTAGCCAAAGGGAACATCTCCTGACTTCTGAACTTCGCCAATAACCGGCGAATGAGTGCCTACCGTCTGTAGATGCTTGTTGCTAGCGTCTTGTCATCTTACCAAAAGCAAAGACCAAGCTAGCCGCTATGTGGGATGTAGCAGGCCGTCTGTGTAGGTGTGGACTAACTAGACCGTGGCAGATAAGCAGCGTACTTACCTGTCATAGGGTATAGGTAGCAGCTGTCCTCACCTTGCCCACCGGTACTTGCTTCTATCGGTCAAGTTACTGGCAAGCGACTGACTGGTGCAGTAGACTAGATGGGCGTAATGCGCACTACGACGCTACGGAAGTTGAGAGCATGCCCAGTGATGATCCATGGAGAGCCTATGAATTCGTTCATGACTGTGAGCCAAGGGGAGGACGCCGTGGTTCTGTGAATTTGGTCGGGCGGGGCAGAAGTTAGAGCACCAAGAATAGCACTGGTGAAGCTCGTCATGGTGAATGAGGAGGCACATCGCGAGAAAATCGATGCAAATATGCGCCCAACGACCCGGCAAGGAACAAAAATCAATTGAAAATTCCAATTGGGGAGAAACAGCCCTTTATACCTTCCTGCATCTTAGTCCTCTGGGCATCGAACCAAAACATGGGTCGTTTCATCCATGTCGGAGCGGTTCGGAACATTCGATGCACCCAACAAGGTAGGTACCTAACCTATTACCTACTGGTGGCCCCTCATTATTACCTATCACTGATCAGGCCAGCAAGGTAGGTAGGTATGTAAAAGGCTCACCCACAAGGACGCAAACGTAGTAGGGGAATACAGTGTAAAGGTCATGCAATCTACATGTATATACTAATCTACTATATCCATGATTATATACTGCCGTTCGGAAACAATACAGATAACGCATTTGTTCCAACCTGTTATCGGCTGCCTTCTTCTAAGCATCGGCTCGTCGAAGTGGATGTGCCTCTGTATTCAACACCCACTTATCCAGATTAAATAGTTCCCAATCGCCGAACATGAGGTAAAAGTATTTTATGGTTTCCGCTAGCCAGAAACTCTCCATGCTGTCCAGTTGTTCCGGCTTCGGCGAGGTCACGTCCTGTAACGCTGCTGACGCGTACGAGGTACGTGTGTGTTTCTCGATGGCTGTGAACATATCCCAAGCCTTGTCCATCCACTTCGGGTCCCCCTGTTAGCCGGTACATATAAAAGACTGACTCGATAGCTTCTGGTCGTAGTTGGTATCTCCTGTCATACACATCGACCATCCCTAGAGGCAGGCGGCGCGCCTCGACAATCTCGGCAATCTGCTTTTCTGTCATAGTATCGCCCTTTTCGCCAGCACCCCAGTGCTTCTTGATCGCGTCATTCCACTGCGATACTCGTAGTTAGTTATGTTGTCGCCATGGTGAGTGTGATCTGCGAGTGCTGAGAGAGAGCGGAAAGTTCTTCGGGCCTGACCAAGAATCACTTACCCGACTGTCGCTCCACTGGCAGCCATCCTGTTCATCGTCCAGCTCGCAAGGGATGTAAAAGAAAATTTCAGGACCAACACCCGAGGGTGTACCGCTGTATGACCAAACACAGCCGTCGGTAAGTTCAGCGGCCACTTTGAGATCCGCGGGCCGATCAAAGATCTTAGCCGCCATACCAACCATGCCACCAGTGAAACAGGTCAGATGCTGCGTGCGAAAGGTCGTGATCACAACTGGCTCCCCGTTGGGTGGTTTGGATATATGAGCATCCCCGAAGAATCGGATCGGAAGGTTTCCTTGGTGTAATGCACGACGAAGAAGATGCTTCTCAGCCACGTCGATGAATTTCTCATACATTTTTCGCGGTTGTTCAAGCGCGCCACCAAGAAGCAGGTACTGTTTTGGCAGATACTCGTAGGCACTATCGCTCATGCCACCGAGAGAAAACCCATCGCCTTTAAAGCTCATGGGTGATGTGGAGGCATCAATCAGGACGGGCCACATGCCTGGAAGCCGAGTCTTGCTCTGCGCACCTTCTAGCTCATCATAAATACGTTGCACAGCATCGTAGTACTGCATATCCCCGGTAAGTTGGGACATTTTGGTAAACTCAAGACTAAGAGACCCGATCTCGGCCAACAAAACTGTCGTTGGTGCCCTCTGGGCCTTACCCTGAACATAATCTCTCCAGTTGAAACGAGGAATGGGCATCCGATTCGGTGTGTCAAAGGCCGTCATGAGAAGACTAGCTACCTCGGTGGATTTATTCAGCAGGCTGGGGTATTGTTTATCGCTCAACTCGTACGCCGCCAGAAATCCACCCAGATACCGAATGGTAGTCTCAAACACGTTAATATCCTTGGCCTTGGTGGTTGTGAAATCGATGTCATCGCAGGCCTTCACCGCACTTTCGAAATCGTCCTTCAGGCCCATGAGCCACAAGGTATCCAGCGAATCGACAAGTGTGGCAGCCCAGCCACCAAAGGGATCCTGGTACTGGGCCGAGATAGGCTTGATCTCGTCGTGGCCCCAAGCATACTTTTTGTAGCCCGTCCAGCTGTGGATGAAGCTCTCTTTGACGGCGGCCAGCCGCGTCAGTCGCTCGTCTCTCGCGACAGCATCCTCTTTCGGCTTGGGGGCTTGAATTTGTGGGATAGGTCGCACGGGTTTATTCGTCGGGAGTCCGGCGAGGATCTCAACGCGATTTCGTGTCGGCCGTCGTTCCCATCGGTAATCGCCGTTCAATCTAGTCGGGTCGGATCCGAACAAGCCAGTATCACCGGATCCTCGAGACTTGTAATACCAGGAGGCCAGCACCCAAAACACAACCACGGCGAGCAGAATTCTCACACGGCGCACGGCCATTGTGGGCTAGACCCAGAAGAGCACCAGCCTAAGCAGCGTAAAGATGCCGGCTAATTACCATTACTCCGATTACGAACAACAGCGATATCGTGACGTAGGTGGTTCGGTCGGAATCGAAGAGGTAGATTCAGCGCGGACTTGGGACAGACACAAAATACCGAATATGACAACAAACTAACATGCCAAAACCCAGCCCAAAACAGGAGACGACGATTGTAAGACAAGACACAGAAAGCGGTGTAAGAAAATAAGCAGAAATTTACAATGTCAAAATGATAGAAAATGATCTAACGCAACAAAGTTCCGTCGAAGCTGTAGTGTAGTTCGAATCTTGGGGTCGTTCTTAGTGTACAGCACCTTACCTACTACCTCACCATTTAGTTGGTTTTACCAAATGCCAAGAACACGACCAATTGGGCCTAGCGCCATCGCTGCTCTATCTCGGGCTTGGCTCAGCTAATCATCAGCTTCATGTATAATTTATACAGAGCGAAAACGGTGGGCAAAACGGTTACAGCAATTGCCTGCCACCACGCCTCTCACCTTCCTTGCCAACCGTATTGTGCACCCTGCATTGCTGAAAGGTGGCTGCTTCAATCCAACCTGCCACACACCTACAATCCACTTCTCATCGAGGAAGACATCATGAGTCCTATCAAAAACGACGCTCCGTTTTGGAACCCCGCGACCTACAACGTCAGCATCGTTGCAACTTGTGCACCTTGTGGTAACGACCATGTGCCAGCCAGCAAACAAGCGACCATCGAAGTAGTTTGCTCCAGTCCAGAGAAGCTCTAGGAAAGCGTCCTGGATGAAGCTATTTGGTATATTAGACTTGCTCGCCTCCCCGGGTTAAAAGATCGATCAAGAGAAGAGCTGTTAGGTTTCTGCGATCCGCGCCAATGCCGGAAACCTAGGCCGCATCCATTGGTGGACCAGAACATTCAACGAGGACGCGAGAGGTCCCGACCAAGAGCTGGTTTCGGCTCGCCAGGCAAGGGTTGCCGATGTTCTCGTGCCTTTCATCACGGCCTAGCGTGTTGGCAGTCGTGCCCATAGCATGAGTCGCGCGGCGTGCAAAGATTGTTCATAAGCAAGAATGGGACAAATAACCGCATGACTCAGAGGTCCGGCTTGTTGGCGATGCACGAAAGGTTGTATAGACCAGTAGCCGATGGGAAACCCCGAGTACCCTCCTTGCTATATAGCTGGCCCTTGAAGCAAAAGTTCAATAATTTCCATTTCAAACCCTTTAACTATTCTTTCAACGTGCCTGGTTTACGTTGACCAACACCTAGGAATGGAACGTGTACAATATTTATTGCCGCGCTGGCTATGTTACCGTTGTATTAAGTTTATAAAATGATATACTTTAAAACCCCTATTAGCGTTCCTCTAAAGCAATACTTCGGCCATCTTTATTGTATAACAACAATTTTCGTCCCAGGTTTTCACGCTGTACTTCTGATAAGGCCTCGATAATAGAGCAACGGCGGCATTTTTTTACTTCTATCTATTCTCTGTCTTGTCGGAGAAGAACTATCTATTATCGTTAGATGATCATTTATTAGCTTTGTTTAAAGTTAGAAGATGATGCACTGAGCTTATCGTGAGGGACGTCGAACGTGGATGGTCCTTGAGTCCCTGAACCGAACACAGGCCAGAACTGGCCTTTCGTCCGCGGTCCATTTCTATTTTTGTCGCTATCTCTCGGCGTTCTTTAAAAAAGATAGCCGCCAGTGCGCGACTGCACTTCGTGTCGGACTTTTGAGTAAGGATTCTTATCATTTCTCAATCAGACATGTTGACTGTCAAACGACACACTCTCTTTCTCGACGATGCGTTGTTGGATGAGTTAGAAGAGGATCCCCAGCCGACGCTACCATAACCCAGCGACGACGAGGTATGATTGGTCAAGAGGCGCAGAAAAGCGGAGACTCTCAAGAACACCAACAACGGCGGCAAGGTCTCTACACCAGGTACGTATCTGTTCCAACGCCTCCAAAGTTCTCGTTTCAGCTTACAGTTTATTATAAGGTCCTCGTCGGTCTTGAATTCCTCCTGGACTGCGGCCTGGTTCACGAACAACTCGCGTGTGCCCTTGTCACAATTCTCCACCACAACCAATGTCTTTTCACGCTTCGATCAACCCACATTCGCACAATTCGAGAAAACTGCACTTTTGGTAATGACTCAGACTTCTTGGGCCCAAGATGCCACCAACCGCTTTTTTTGCGGCCGCAAATCACCATCGCAGATGCAATGTGACAAAATTGCGCAGTCCATTTCTGGCGCGTCGAAGGTTAGCCCGGTAGAAAGCCCAGGCTCAATGAGCTACACCGTCGTCTGCAATGGGTGCCCTGGGCCACAACAAGATCTCATTGTATCCTTTAGAGAACCGGGGGGCCATGATCGACGACGGGATGGTGAAATTGGCCAAAGAGACCCACGGCGACCTCGCGCCGCAGTCGACATGTCACGGGTACGTGAACGGAGCCGATCCGTCGCTATCCGTCTACTCCATGCCCTATCTGCGAGGCTCATCCTGCATTGAAGTCCTAGCTTTTCAGGTTGAAATGGATCACGACGAAGAAGCTAAGCATGGAGTCTTTGTCAAGCACCTGGCTCGGTAAACCTCGTCGAAGCCGAGAATTATTCAGGGGCTATCTTGCTAACATCTTTAAGGTATTTTGCACGATGCTGGGCCAACCCGCAGCCGGTCGACCGCCAAATCCAATCAAGGCAGCAAGAGGGGATCCGTACAAGACTCGCTCGGCTTGCGGAGAAATTACCGTCGTCTATCTTGCTGAACTCGGTACTGTCTAACCTTATCGAGAACATTCCCTTGCTTTTCAATCAAAATTACCCACAAGTTCTCACGCATGGCGATTTTTCAGTAACGAACATTCTGGTCGACAAGAATGAGTTCGAGATCACAGGCATCGTCGATTGGTCTTTAGCAACGGTTATGCCCTTCGGGATGGATTTGGACATCCTCTTCCTAACCACAGGGTTTATGACCCGCGACGGCTGGCATGACTATGCATGTAAGCTGCTGTTGCAAGACATTTTCTGGGAGGAGTTTTGGGTTGTCTCTAGGATGGAAGGGGAGGAAAATCGGGGTAGAACACGGGGTCTGGCCGAAGCGGCATGCAAGATTGGCGCAATTCTCCGATTAGCATTTCGGCGTAACGTGGACGGGTCACCATCTGAAGAGGTTTTGGTGTCCGAAAGTAGAATAAACCAGCTGAGGGCGTGGTTTGGCGAACAGACAGCAAAACTTGCCTGAGGCAGGACAGGCATCAGAACTCATGACCCTAGATGAGGTTGGGGCAAGGCTAGGTCGACGTGACAAGGGTAGGTAGCTCTTGTCGTCTTCGTCACTATCGCTCTCAGGACTAAAACTACATTGCGGTAGAGTATATAGAGAGACCGCGTTCGAATCGATAACTATTTTAAACCCTTATATCGCTAAGCTTCAAAGAATGACCGGCCGTCGAAGAAGTCGCATCGCCTATCATTCTCAAAAAAGGGGTCGGTCATGATCTAAAGCGAGACTTAGCAAGTGGCAGACCTCGAGGTATAGCCAGAGTTTTTATAACTGCGATATTTTAGCGGACATCTTAGCGACTGTATGCTCGTTTCCTCCTGTTTTATGTCAACGTTCTGGCTTCAAGGAGTTCGTGCCCCGAGTTTGCGAAATGGCGGCTTTGCGCTTGGACCACTAGGAAGTCACCCCGCTAGGAAATCACCCCGTCAGTACACCTTAAACAAAGAATAAAGATAAAAGCCGGTACAATCACACTGCTGTACACTTTTAATAGAACAGGCATTGTATTCTCAGCAGGATGATTCTCATTATACTTATTAAACTTAAATTGTAAACATCTTATATCTTAAATCTTGAATGAAATAAAGTAGTTAAGTCCTTTGTTAATACGTAAGCAGTCCGTTTTGAATGAAACGGTTGCCTTTGATTTTTGCGGTATATTTACAGTAATACGTTATTAAAGTTATAAGAAGTTTTTCTAAGCCTGTACTAGTACGGCCTCGGACTGGCACCGCGCCGACAGCGAAGCCGATACCTCTACGGTTCCACCCATAGAACGCCAAGATCCCTGCCCAGGTCTCTTCCTATATTTGCCCCCACATGACCTACCCGGGCCCCTAGGTTTATAATCAGCTTTCCAACATTTCGTGGCTTTTTTATTGCTTGCAACTCAAGGCCGCAGGATTCTTACACCTCTAAATATTTAGTTACCTCTAGCCTCCGACCGGATTTACATAAAAGAACTTGGATGAACTCTTAGTGACGGCGTGGTGTACGGAAAACCGTCCTTCACCTATCCGCTGCAACATCCTTTAGACCAGTTTCTCTTTCTTGAAATCTATAGTTGGACATTATGCGCTCCCCCGCTTCTCTACGTTTGCTTGGACTTGCTGGTTTCTTGGGCTTGAATCTAGCTCCGATATTGAGCTGCTATCAACTCGAGTCGCAATCTGATTGCCGATGCTACCCTGGAGAGAGATGCTGGCCGACCCAAGCTGAATGGGAAGCTTTTAATAGTACGATACAAGGGAGACTCATCGCCACCGTTCCTGTTGCCAGCGTGTGCCATTATGACTCGTTCGCTCCTTACGACGAGGGTGGTTGTCAGCAGCTTCGGGATAACTGGCTTCAGCCCGAGACACATTACCGATCGTCCTCGTCCATCATGGCACAATTCTTCGCTAACATGAGCTGTGACCCGTTCACTGCCCCTTCGGACCAGTGCGCCATAGGAAACTATGTGCAGAATGCTGTGAATGCTACTGGTTATGATGAGTTTCATAAGACGATCGCGTTCGCCACTAAGAAAAATATCCGCTTCGTGATCCGGAATACGGGCCATGACTATTTCGGCAAGTCCACCGGATCCGGCGCGATTGCTCTTTGGACTCATCATATGAAGAGCATGGACTTTGTCAACTACAGATCAGACGACTATCATGGCCAGGCGATGAGGCTTGGTGCTGGCGTGCAAGTGGAGGAAGCATTAGCAGCGGCTCATGCTCGAGGCCTTGTCGTGGCCGGTGGTCAATGCCAGAGCGTTGGCATCGCGGGCGGATATACCCAGGGTGGTGGCCACTCCTTACTATCTTCAATGATAGGCCTCAGCGCCGATCAGGTGCTTGAATGGGAGGTGGTTACTGGCACCGGGAAGCATCTTGTGGCCACTCCATATCAAAACGAAGACTTGTACTGGGCTCTTTCGGGCGGCGGCGGCGGGGCGTACGCAGCGATACTTTCGATGACCGTCAAGGCGTATCCTGACGTCAAGGTAGCGGCCGGGGGACTCAGCTTCGTGAAAACGGATGGGGTGTCGAAATCGGCGTTCTACAACTCTGTGAAGACGTGGCTGCAGAATCTTCCGGCTTTTGTTGATGCTGGAGGAGCGACGATTTGGTTTATAGCGGAGGGCTTTGTCTCAATATCACCCATATTTGGGCCAAATTTGACAGTCTCAGAACTCGAGAACATTATTAGCCCGACACTGACAGCGTTAAACCAAAGCGCTATACCATATTGTACGTCTTGCCACCCGCTTTATGCTCGGGTCTCGATGAGAGGCCCATGGAGTTCAACACTAACCCCGCACCCCAGCGTTGAATCTCTCCCAGTACACCACATTCCTCGACGCGTACACGGCCACAAACCCCCCTCAGACTGTCACTGATGGCAATATGGGGGCATACCTCCTGCCTCGGTATCTAGTCACATCAGAGGACAAGGCATTGGCGCTCACCGGCGTACTCGAGAATTTGACAACCGGGACAGGCCTGCTCGCTGGCGGATTGGCATACAACGTTGCACGGGGGCAGGATTTGACTAGACCTCATCCCAATTCAGTCAACCCATCATGGAGAAGCACAATTCAGTATCTTGCATTCGGACTGTAAGCTGCCCGTGTGGCGCCGGACCCCCTTTCAAGAGCTCAAGAGTCTGACCATGCACCCTGATTTGAGCAGACCGTACAACCGAACCAGTGTCCAAGCCAACGAAGACGCATGGAACGTGATCACGAACTTGTATGCGCCGCAGCTGGATGCATTGGTTCCCGAAGGGATGACCAGCTACATCAACGAGGCGAATCCTTTCGACCCCAATTGGAAGCGTGTATTTTACGGTAGCAGCTACGACAGGCTCCAAAGCATCAAGGACAAGTATGACCCGGGCGAGATTTTCTACGGTAGGACGGCCGTGGGGAGCGACCGTTGGACTGAGCGCGTTGATGGCCGACTTTGCAGGCTGTAGGTCTGTGGCTCAGCATCATCAGGCTCGCTGTTTGCGCTGTGATGTAACCAACTCCAACTTGATGCACCTCTGTAGCTGGTACGGCACGCAGCTTGCCAAGTGGCATCGAATTAGGTACTCATCATACACACATATATACCGTGTCAGAGCTGAAATGCAAGAAGCCCATATGACAGCGACTTATAGGTACATGCAGACGGAGGATTCCGCAGCGCCGACACGACTGCAGTGGTCTTGTGTCGATGGCCCCTCTCCTAGAACAGATACCTCGCACTACAGCAAGGCAAACTCCTCATCCAAATGGTGCTGCTACGTACATGTCGTATTGACGGTTTCTCAAACGGCCCGGTCCCCCGAACGGTAGCCACAGCTATGTCAAGTAGTCTTTACCCCAACGCACTGTACACATGAGAGCACTCTGCCAGCTTCGCCATTCAGGCTCCCAGTCATGCTCCCAGTTCCCGAGGGGTGACCCCCCGGGGAAATAGAGGATAGATCCTCCGGCAATGTCGAGGCTGCGAACCTGCAATATTGACTAAATCGAAATCGCAGAAGGCTGTTCCATCAAAACCACGATACCTGTGGCCTGACATGTCAGAGAGATCAATCTCACTTCGACTGTTGCAGCCACCCGCGCATACCTAGCGAGCTACGTGAACATTTTATTTTGACTGGGCCACATGGCGTGCCGATGATAGGTGGGTTCACCCATTCTTTACATTCTCTGCCCGTTTTGACTCATCTGCCCTTTGACACCATCTCCCTTCTTTGCCTGTATTCTATCACTAAATACCGATCGAGGAGCCGCTTCGGACAAGAATCCCACCCAACCGTCCCAACCTAATCCCAAGCGGTGGAAATGGCTCGCAGCACAGACTACACAGAAACGGCATCGGCCATACCCCTGGACACCGAACCTGACCGTGCTCATCACGTCGCCGACGTAGCCGTACTGGAGAGCCGGGTGGAGAAAGCAGAGACCGACGGGGAGAAACAACAAGCTTCGTTTCAGCGAGACTATCGATTTTGGTGCATAATCCTTGCCCTGTGTACTATGCAGATACTACTATCTCTCGAGAATACCGTCGTCGTCACCTCACTGCCGACCATTGTCCAGGAGCTGAACCTGGGAAGTAACTACATCTGGGTGACCAACATATTCTTTTTGTCAACGTGAGCTCTCCTTCTCCCCGGCCCCTGTCCCACTCATGCCCAGCAGCTATCTGAATTAGCAGCGATGCTGATGAGAAGACCCTAGTTCGGTGGTGCAGCCCCTCACTGGTCAGCTGGCCGGTCTCTTCGGACGTCGATATGTCGCCCTCTTCGTTGTGGCCCTGTACACTCTCGGCAGCGGTATCACCGGCGGCGCCAACGGGGCGGCGATGCTGCTCGCCGGCCGTGCCGTGCAGGGTGCCGGCAGCGGCGGGATAATCGCGACCATAGCCATCATCATTGCCGACCTCGTCCCTCTCCGACTGCGCAGCAGCTACCAGGCCATCCTGGCCCTGACATACACCGTCGGCCTGGCCGTAGGCCCCATAGTAGGCGGCGCTATCGTGGAGAACACCACCTGGAGATGGGTGCGTCGGTTACCATGTGCGCGAGAGGTGCGGCTCGCTGACTAGCATCTACATATACAGGTGTTTTATCTCAATCTGCCCATCGGGGGCGTCTCACTTACTCTTCTGTGGGTGTTTCTGCGCGTGAAATGGGACAAGAAAACCAAGGCGCTGGACAAGATCAAGCGCATCGACGTCGCGGGGAACAGTCTCCTCGTGGCATCGAGTGTCTCTGTGCTCATCGCACTGACATGGGCCGGCACTCTGTACCCGTGGTCATCCTACCAGGTCCTGGTCCCATTTATCATCGGCCTCGCCGGCCTTGTGGGCTTCTTCTTCCTCGAGACCTCGCCATGGATCCCCGAGCCCGTAATGTACGTGAGAATGTTATCTTTTCCCCCGTACTAGTATTATCTCCACCCCCATGAAAATCAATCGAACTGACCTGGGGTTCTTCGGCAGGCCACTCCGACTGTTCGCTAACCGTACTTCGGCCATCATATATGTCAACACCTTCATCATCTCGATGTTGAACTACTGGATCTTCTTCTTCCTGCCGCTATACTTCCAAGCCGTCAAGCTGTCGGCGCCCATCACCTCGGGCGTGCAGATCCTCCCCAGCACCCTGATCGCGGTCCCGGGCGCGGCCGTGGGAGCGGTCACGCTGACCAAGTGGGGTAAATACAAGCTCCTCCACATCGTCGGCTTCGCCATCCTCGTCGCCGGCCTCGGCTCCTTATCGGTGCTGGACCGGGACTCGAACGCGGGAGAATGGGTCGGCCTGCAGATCCCCCCGTCCATCGGCCTCGGCATGGTTCTGCTGACCCTCCAGCCGGCGTTCCAAGCCGGCGTGGGGAGAAGGACCAGGCGGCTGCGACGGCGAGCTGGTCCTTCGTGCGTAGCTTCGGCAACATCTGGGGCGTCGCCATCCCCGGCGCCATTCTCAATATTTACAGCGCCCAGTACGCGGCCGAGCTCGTCACGGATCCGGCAGCGCGGGAGGCGCTGCAGAACGGTAACGCCTACTCGAGCGCCACGCGCGCTTTGTCCTCTCGTTCCCAGAGCCGACGCAGGGTCAGATAATCGAGATATTCACGAGAGCGTTCAGCAAGGTCTTTCTCATTGGCATTGCGTTCCCGGCTCTGTCGTTCATCTTGTCGTTCATCGAGCGCGACGTGCCGCTGCGCACAGATTTGGAGACTGAGTTTGGACTTGAGGATAGGGAAGTCAAGACGTCCAGCGCGAATAACAATTGAGATATGTATTAGCATGTTTACCACTAACTCAACGTTTGTCTACCAAGAATTCACAACTTTAATTTTGCAAATTTTAGTATGCTTTAATATAGATATATACGCCCTTGCTGTAACCTCTTTCTACACCGCCCCTTCCCCCGAGGGGCGGCTAAGCAGATGCATACTTACATACCCAGCGTCTAGGCACTGCTCAACATGGGCAACGTATAGAGTGTTGCATGCCACAAACACCAAAGCCTCCACGTCCGACTATCCTCCCGTCGATCTCGCTTGCTCACGACCCTCACCACGATCACCGCGGCGAGGAGTGAGTAGCCCAGGCAACAGACGAGCCCCAGCCCCCAGAACCGCACCGTAACAATCGTGAACAGGGGTATCAGGACAGCCAAAACCACGCGACACAGCCCGTCCCCCAGCACCAGCGGCAACGTCCGCCGCCCGCGCCTGCTGTCGCCCTCCTGGTCCTTCAGGTCCTGGATGTGCATGGTGGTGAGGATAATGGCGCTAATGATGCCCGTCCAGACCCTGCCCTGGGCGTTGATGGTAGCATCCGACCCCCCCGCGAGCCGCAGCGAGGTGTGGTTGGCGAGCCCGTACGACACGGCGATGATGACGTCGCGCAGCAGGCCGCCCCCGCCGTTGAGCTCGTTGTAGTAGTAGCTGAGCACCTGGACCAGCAGGCCCTCGTGCCAGACGCCCAGGGCGTGGTTGAACCACAGGCACAGCGGCGCCGCGACGAGCATGGCGTCGCGCGCCTGCTCGCACGTCACGCGGCCCGACGGGATCGGCCGCCACGGCTTGTTGACGCGGTCCTCCTCGACCGACGCGGGCTCCCGCTGGTTCGCGAGGTCGAAGAGGAGGAGGCTATAGAAGTTGAAGAAGAGCACCGCCGGCCCGCGCCCGAGGACCTCGGCGAGCACGGGCGCGCGGCCGTCGAGGAGCCGGGACCCCGCCAGCGCGCCCAGTACCCCGAACGCGGTGTTGGGCACGGCGAAGGTGAGCAGGTCGCTCTCGACGAAGCCCCATAGTATGGCGAGAGCTCGGTGAGCAGACGAGAATGGAAGACGCCAGGGAGGGGGGCGGCGTGGTGGCCGAGCGGGGTCGCTAAAGACCCCTAAGTCGGGGGAAGACATGGCCTCGGTCCCGACGGGGCAGGCTCGCTGGATGGATGGGTATGGTAGGCTATGTGAGCTCGTGCGAGGTTTCGAACTCCTAGGAGACATGAACCCCTTCCCCCAATCGAGGAGGAGAGAGCGGTTTTGACGGCGGTGTGGACATAAATCTCGGGCGTGCTCAAGACTTTACGACCATTAATGCATAACAACCCGTCGTATCGGGACAGCAGACAGACATCTATGCCACAGCCTTCCTAGGAAAAGCTTCACCGGGCCGGACGCGAGAGTAAACGGGTCGCAGACCGTGGCGCCCGCCGAGGCCCCTGTGCGCTGGGCGTTGCGACGGTAAGATACGATGTCATTAGCAATGAGTGTCGCGGCGACTACCGTTTAGAACATCGGCCTAGACACGGTGGAGGGGAGCCGGGAACCTACGAGTGACTACTCGACCCCGGAGATAGGAGCGTTACGTATAATATCGCGGTCGGTAGTCCGGTCTGGCGACCGTTTTGTTACATAGACACACGCACGCACGCAAGCAGGAGGACATGTTACGGTAGTCGAGCCAAGCGTGGCGCTGTCTAGTTGGCAACAAACAAGGGCCACTACAATGTTGCGTGCCTACACACATGGAAATGTGCCCCAATGGTGTCCGCGCCCCTCCTAGAGCCTTACACACCCACTCGAGATTTCCAGAGACTCGCACGCGCACTGGGTACATCTCGGGGGACGCTACGCTTTTGGACGAAAGTCTTTGTCGGTAGGTTGCTGTCGCATATACGGTGTTGGTACGGGGGTATCCATAACAGTCACACACACAGCTGATCTTGTGGCTCAATGGTAAAATGTGACGGTTGCATGCGTGGTACGCTATACCAACTGCTCAAGAGGTAACTAGGATGAAAGGCTTTGCTGATTGGATAGATGCATGGGCAGCTAAGCCAACAGGCAGTTTGACAGGTAATTAGGAGGGTCGGTTGGGTTGCGTGTTTTGTTGTTTTGTTGAGGGGAGGCGGGGTGGCACTTGGTAAGTCGGTAATATACCATTCCGGCCTTGTTAGCCAACACTGCATAATAACATCAAGGAATGAATCCTCCCAAGTCCTGTAGAATTCATCCTTCAAAGAGCCGCGAGTGTGGCTAAGAATTTACGTCGCAATTTGGAGGCCGAATGTAACATGCCGTGCCACGAGGCTGGCGACTAGTAAGCTGATATAGCATTTCGGCCTTCTTAGCCAACCACTACATAACACCATAAAGAAAAGCATCCTTCAAGGGTATGCCTAATGCACCCTTTGAGGTGCTGCGGCTGTGACTAACAACTTGCGTCGCAATCTAGAGGCTGGATGTAATATCCAACGCTGGGCGCTGACGGCCTGCTGTCGAAAAGGGGCGGGCTAAGGGGGTGCCGATCGAGCAATACTGGTATCAGCCTTCTGTGCTTCCCACTTCCTTTGACATTTCCGCACGTCATCTCGCTGATCCTGGGAATCAACGCCGGTGGGGACGGAAAACGTTGAAATATCTGCATGTGTATCCTATAGGCCGTTTCCAGCTGCACAACCTTGAGAGCGATCGTCCCGTAATCATCTTCCTTGCCCATTCCTCGTCGTCCACATCTCTAAGCCCCCACAGAAGTCTAATTACTGAGGAGACATGATTCGCGGCTCAAGGGCCTGGTCCCTCGTGGGATGGATCGTGTCCTTCACCACGCTGTCGACGATAGCCGTCGTGCTGCGGTTCTGGTCGGCCAAGATCCAGCAGAGGAAGTTCTACATTGACGATGGCCTCATCATCGTTGCATATGTAAGCTTCTAAGTCGTGGGCCCCTCTATATGACGCATTTCTATGTGCTTTTCTACTTGTACTAATGGACTGATGTCTCAATCAGGTGGGCATGCTCACCCAACAAGGTCTGGGATTTTGGGGTTTGGTCAATGGCACAGGAAATCCCGCTTCCGCGTATACCCAGTCGGAACTACTCGTGTCAGCACAGGTGGGTTGACTCCGAGGCGCATATTGTGTTCTTTCTTGATCATGGCAGCATTTTGTCTGACTTGACATCTTTTCCAGTTGCTCGTCGCCGCGTCTTTCACGTGGATATTCACCAACACCGCCATCAAGCTAGCCGTACTCTTGCTGTACATGCGAGTGTTTACCACGCCCGTCTTCAAGCGATGTGCTCTGGTCCTGGTGGCCGCGACCATCTCTTTCGGCCTCAGCTTCTTTATCGTCTTCCTGACGCGCTGCCACCCCATCTCCCAGGAATGGAATCCCGTTGCCGGAGGCTGGTGCGCAGACCTGCAAGTGCAGGAGATATCGTCCATCTCGACCAATCTGGTCGTCGACGTGGCCATTGTCTTGCTGCCCCTGCCTTGGCTCTGGAGACTCCAGATGCCGCTACGCAACAGAATCGCCGTCATGATCATGTTTAGTTTCGGTTTCGCGTAAGTGGCATCCCAAAAGAGCGTTTCTTGCCTCGATACAAGACTGATTTCTGGAGCGTACCAACAGTACCATCGCTCTCATCTCCTACCGTCTCGACCAGGCCCTGCACAGTCACCCAGACCCACTCCTTGCCGTCGCCAACATCGGGTTGCTTAGCAATCTCGAGCTTTGGCTCGGGATCATCGTCGCCTGCATTCCCACGTCGGCGCCATTCATCAGGACCTACGTAGAGCCAAATTTACAGACGTTATCTCGGAAGCTATACGGCAGCGCGTCTTCGTCGTCCAAGGCAAGTAAGGGGCCCCCACTGCCGGCTTTGAGGACATTTGGAAGTTCGGGCGTCAACGGCCCCAAGCTCGGCAGCAACTACACGGAGCTGTCCGAGTCTGTCACGTGGGACCATCGTGTGGCTGATGAGGAGGCTGCCGCTGCGAAGGTGTGAGGAAGGCCCATCCGATCGGTTAGATAATAATACCGTCGCGCGCCGGGGCGGGGGGTATACGAATTTGTAGGGACTAGTTATTAAGGGGTAAGGCTATAGGCTGTCGGAAAGCACAAGCACTAGTTTGATAAATCAAACGTTTTACTGTTTATATACCTTTATTGGAGTTGATTGTTTCAATATTTATGCAATATTGAACTGAACAAACTATTAAATGATAAATATTATTAGCTGTATGTCATATACTATATATACCGTTAACTTTGAAAAGGAGTTAACAGCCTGGCTTTCTCCTCGAAACATGATTATATTTTTTGTATTTTATAAACAAGATAATTAACATACAGCAGATATTAATCTAGTCTAGAACTTCCTTGGCTAATTTCTATGCACAATATAACAGACAGCTGGTACGTATTAACCATGCATATTGTGGAATATTTATTCTAGGTACAATACGGGAATCCAATTCGCAGAGTGGGTGGTCTTGATTCCGGGACTAGGCACAGCTGCCACCGCCGAGATACGACCTTGATTGTCGGTTGCAGAGTCTCTCTACTCAGATTTGCCTGGCCAGGGTCATGGGTTGAGTGGCACCGCCTGCTTTGAGCACAGCTTAAGAAAGGTCCTCCCACAGACCTGTTACGAACCTACATTAGGGTGACCCGTTGGGAAGACCAAGGGACAACGGATAAGTCCCGCGGAAGGAGGGGAACAAGCCGCACGGCTTGGCACCAGAAGCAGTCACGTGGAAAAAACAAGGTCACGTGACGGGCTCAAGGGCTTGAGCCGTTTGAGACCCTCGAGCCAGAAGGGCTCAAACCCGTATCCGGGCTCAAAGGGTTGAGCCAGCGGGATCTATTTAAGCCACCCGATTAGGTGAAGGAAAAAATATCTATATAATAATCACGAATCTCCTATATATCTAGTCAGTCCTTACTTCACTTAGCAACCTAAGTATATAGCTAGTTCTTAGAATTAACTCCGACTATTTATATAAATACAACACTACTTAACAATTATAATCAGCAACTGTTAACTTTTTATCGTTAAATATACATTTGCTATAAGAGCCCGATATACCTATACTTCGATCAACCCCTATTATACAATAGTACTCCGGGAGTACCAGCAATAGAGGATCGTTACAAGACCCCTGATTACACCGGTTGACCGGAGCGGCACAAAAGCAAGAGCCCGCACTCGAGTCCTTTCTTCATTCATAGCCCTAGCCTCCATCAATAATTCGCTGTACCGGAATTGCATCAGAAATAATGGCACTCAATGATCAGGTCGATATGCACAAGCATATCCCTCTCCTCCTCGGGGCTATCTCCGGGGTAACCATTCACATTGGTGCCTTTATTCACGGGGAGTGGCACAACCAAGCGCCCAACATTTTTCGTGCCTACGCAACTGTCTTCGGCTGTGCAGCCATATTGTTTTTCTTCTCCGAGCCCCTGATCTTCGCAAACCTTACCTGGGGTATCTTGGTAGCAGCTTTCACGCATATCTTGGGCTTATTCTCCAGTATCTTGATCTATCGACGCTTCTTCCACCGTCTGAACAAATCAAACCTCCCTGGCCCCCTATGGGCAAGGTACACCAATATCTGGCATATATGGGAGAACAGAGACTCTCGAAATCACCTCTATCTACATAATCTCTATCAAAGATACGGCGATGTAGTGAGGACAGGTAAGATCCGATCTGTCAACTAGCAGGACTCCTGCTGAGCGATTCCTGCAGGTCCGGCCGAAGTGACGGTGTTTACACCCGATGCGCACGAGGTACTTTGCGGTCGTCAAACCAGCTGCATAAAATCCGAGTTCTACGACCTTCTATGGCCCGAGAGAGCTCTTTTCGCTGCTCGGGACAAGGCGACACACGCCAAACGAAGAAAGGCATGGCAGTATGGATTCTCACCCGCAGGTTGGTCTTGATACTCCCCAAATCTTTCTTCCCGGAAGAGAGCGCCATCACTTCTCCCCAGCTTTATTGGAACGCTCTGACCATAGTGTTGAAAAAGCCCTCGAGCATCACGAGAGAAAAGTACTCAAATGGGTGGACAGGCTCGATGTGCAGCTCGAAAGAAAAGCCGAAGAGGGCGCAGTTGTGAACGCGACTGATTTCTTCCTATGGTATATGTTCGACATCATGGGCGACTTTACCTTCAGTAAATCCTTTGACATGCTGGAACGGCAGCAATGGCACCACTTCGTGGTCCAGAATCAGAACGCTCGAAAGCTTCTTGGTCCACTAGCCGCTACGCCTTGGTTGCTTCACTTGGGACTGACGCTCTTGCCACGCGTTCTTTGGATCAAAGACTGGTACGAATCAGTCGAATGGTGCCAGGATCAAATGATAGAGAGACTGCAGAAAGGATCGGACCCTGTAGTGCCGGATCTCACCTCGTTCTTCATGAAAGACAATGATGGCAACAAGTCGGACCCATGGCTTAGGGGCGACAGCTTGTTGGCCATTCTGGCAGGAAGGTTAGCTCGCCCCAACTCAAGACACCATTCGTAGCTATTTTGCTAACGAGGACATCACCAAGCGAGCCTACTGCGCAGATCTTGACGGCAATATTCCATGAGCTTTCGATACATCCTGAGCACATCAAGATAATCCGTCAAGAGCTGGCTGGGGTGAGCATGACGAACCACAAGGAGTTGGCTGAGCTTCCGCACCTCAACGGAGCAATACAGGAGGCGATGCGTCTCCACCCTAACCTACTGACTGGTGGCAGTCGAAAGACAACGTATAACGGAGTCACGATAGGCGGTGCATACATCCCGCCCCATACCACCATCGTCTCGCCACACTACACTATTGCTAGACGTATGTTGGCCCGAAACGACCCCCTGACGGGCAAGGTTGCATCTTTTCTGACTGTGACATTTACTACAGGGGAAGACTGCTTCAAAGAGCCCGACAAGTTTGTCCCAGAACGATGGGGCAGCCGGCGGGACATGGTTCTCAACCCGACGGCGCATATTCCATTCAGCACAGGTAAGGATATCGCCCACAATCCGTAAAGGCAGAAGGCTACTTACGTCTCGGCTAGGCGAGTACAACTGCGTGGGACAGCAGCTGGCCTGGAGGATTATGAGATACACCATGGCACGGGTGATCCTGCGGTACGACTTCCACTTGGCCCCGGGTTGTGATGGAAGCAGCATGGAGAAGGATAAGGTGGATAGATTTACTGCCTTTCCGGGGGCTGTGCCTCTCCGGTTTGAGATAATGGGCGTTTAGGCCATGGGACACTCCCGTAGGATGCCGACATGTTCGTATTCACGGCAATTTACATTGTACTTGAGGGTTGGATGACAGTAAACGAAAAGGGGGGAGGCAGGTAGCTAGGTAGCTGCACATACTTTTCACGTCTTTTGCGATATCACTGCATCCAGCACTGTTGCCTCATTCTAGCATGTATACCTCACACAGCATTTACCCGGTATTGACGTTCTTAACTACTGGCCGTGCCACGCCCGGACATGAAGTTCATGTTGGGGCGTGGCACGGTCACCAGCGGCGTGCCCGGCATACAGTACTGACATAATACACCGTTGTATATGAACCGCAATAGGTCCGTTGCATTGTTGTTGCATGCATTGGTAAGCCAAGTGCTGCAGGCTGAGCCTGGATTCATCTAGGCATCAAATGCCATGGACAGTCATTCCTCCGTATAGGCAACAAGGGAGGCCCCCAAGTCTTGGGGATCTGGGGGCGGAAAGATACTTGTATACAAGTTGAAGTATCACGTTGCTCATACTGTAATATACACCGTTTACGAAAGGAGCGTTCAGCCGTCGCTGTAACACTTCAGTACGACAGTCTATATCCGTTACGACGTTACCATAGCAATACCACTAGGTAACACCATGACTACATATAACGTTCCAATAACACATTGCCGCGTTTTCTAAGTATTATCTGCACGTAGGTATATTCACCTCCCTTTAGGTATACCTTACTTCAGGGTACCCTGGTCCGGGGTTGGAGTACGACCGCATCATCTGTAAAGGAAGCCCTTGCAGACGCCTGCTGCTATGAAGCATAGATTGAAAGTCACTATACCCGAGGAGTTTGGAGTCACGTCTCAGCGGCACAAGAATTTGCTTGCCATAGAAGGATTCAATGTTGCGGTCTAAGTTCAGCCTGATCGAAAGCCTACGCCTGGCCGCACATACCGTTGATGCTCGGCAACGAAGGGCCATTTCTCGCTTTCCTAAGCTATCTCTTTCATCTTTCATGCATCCACGTTTGATACAGCCTTATCCATCCCATCCGAGTCTTCCACAGTAGCCTGCTGTGCCGAGAACTCCCTTTGACCCTCGCACCACTTATAGAGTGCCAGCACTCATCCCATCCTTCAGAACTCAGCCAGGAGACTACGTCGGCACCCGATTTCCTATTGCATTCTGATATCTCGCCCAAGTTCTGCCACTTCTTCTACCCACCAACACATTAGCAAGATGACTTCGGAAAGCTATGATATCATCATCGTAGGCGGCGGCACCGCAGGGCTCGTCCTAGCTCGCCGCCTCCTTGAGAATCAAAACCTGCGAATCCTAATCCTCGAAGCCGGCGAAGACCGCGCTGCCGACCCCAACACCCTAACCCCGGGCGCTTGGCCCTTGCTCCCCATGTCTCCGGCCAACTGGCTGTTCAAGACGGTAGCCCAACCCGAGCTCGGAGGCAAGCAAATATCGATCCCGCAGGGGAGAGCCCTTGGCGGCTCCAGCGCCATTAACAGCTTCCTCTTCGTATCTACATCCAAGGACAACGTGGATGCGTGGGGGGACCTTGGCAACAAGGGTTGGGACTACCCCGCTTTCGAGAGCGCCCTCAGGAAGGCATACAGTCTTCATATGCCGTCGGGTGAGACTGAGGGTCATGGCCCGCTCCAGACTACACTCGGAGCCGGCGACGGGTTCTGGGAGAAGGCTTGGGTCGAGGGACTTGAGTCGATGGGATTCCCGGCCACCACGCCCCTCTCCGGCCGCGTCGGCGGACCAACCATAGCTGCGGAAAGCATCAACTATAACACCAAGCAGAGGAGCTATGCTGCCAACGCGTACCTTACGCCGGTTCAAAACCACCCACGCCTGACAGTCCGGACAAAGACCGTCGTCGCCAAGGTGCTATTCGACAAAGGCTCCTCAGGAAGCGATGCCGTTGCAACGGGGGTCCAACTCTCCTCGGGCGAGGTTATCACAGCCGGCCGTGAGGTGATTCTCTGCGCCGGAGTCTTTAACTCGCCTCGGATCCTCGAGCTTTCTGGTATAGGCGGGGCGGATCTACTCCAAGGCTTGGGAATCGACGTCATCGTCGATAACCCTCACGTGGGCGAAAACCTCCAGAACCACGTCTACACAGGATTGACAGTTGAAGTAATCGACGAGGTCGATACTATCGACTCATTTTTCCGCAGAGAGCCCGAGGCTGTCTCGGCTGCCCTGTCAGACTATAAAACCAGGGGGACCGGTCCTATGAGCACCAGCAACTTGAGAATCACGGCCCAGCTGCCGCTCCCCGAGTTGCAGACAGACGAAGGCCGTCAGAAGGTCGATCAACTGATGGCGTCGGAGGCGGCGTCCCTACCTGCGCCCACCACGGCCGCCTTCGCCAACGCGCACAGGAATTACGTGCGGTCGACCCTCACCAGTCCCTCGCGCGCTCTAGGCAACTACATATTCGGCCCGGCCTACACCTCCTTCGAAGGCCCCGATCCCACGTATCGCGCCCCCGGGAAATACATCTCCGTCGTCGTCAACCTCTCGCACCCGCTCTCCCGCGGCCACGTGCACATCACCAGCGGCTCCTCCGCCGCAACCGCGGACGACAGGGGGGGCGAGGGTGTGACCATCGACCCACGCTACCTGTCGCACCCTCTCGACCTCGAGGTGCTGGCGCGCCAGCTCCGGTTCGCCGAGGACCTAATGACGCGGGCGGAGCCGCTGGCGCGGTGCCTGAAGCCGTACGCGAAACGGTTCGGGGACCTCGAGGCGGCGAGAGACTACGTCGGCTGCACGGCGACCGGCGCCCACCATTACACGGGCACGTGCGCCATGATGCCGCGGGCCATGGGCGGTGTCGTGGACGATCGCCTGCGCGTCCACGGCGTCGCGAACCTGCGCGTACTCGATGCCAGTGTAATCCCCCTCGAACCCACCGCGAACCCCCAGGCCGTCGTGTACGGCGTCGCGGAGCTGGGCGCCGGCATTATTAAGGCCGACTTCAGTTAGAGGCCTTGGGACGAATCTCCTAAGATGTCATTAAGTGCGGCGCTGCGCACAAGGCAAATCAAACAAATAACACTACTCTCTTGTCAGATTGGAGTCGAGTAGTCAAATAGTTCATGTCTAGTCATATGTGTTGTCTATTCCTTTTGGTCTTCACCTCCACCAGGAGACCAAAAATCCAGTAGTATTACCCCCCAACTTAGGATACTGTACAGTCACAGAGACAGACACCTCAATATAGCTAGGAATGATATATGGGTGTATTGCCGGCCCTCAGCGAGTCCCAAAGTGCAAATCGTCTAAACGACCAAGTCCCGTGCAACGCTACATGCGCATTTTCTGTTGGACACTGCCCATGCAACCAATCGATGTCAGAAAAAGGGACGAAAACCTCGCAGCGTGGAAAGCAATGGTAACGTAAAGGCTCCAGATCGTCAAGGGGGAACCGCAGACGGAGGACGCACACGCACGCGTGTCGACGCAACAGCGGTGTAACATATCACATATTAATATTAGAACACGCATGGAATATACATAATACATAAGGACTCATGTGGCATGATCCCTCTGTAGTTTCGGGATAATTTACCCTCAAAAAGCACGTCTGATTCGACCCGGGCCGCACACTTCCTTGGCCCGTAGGAGCCGAACCGCGCCGTTGACCCAAATACCTACTTTAGGGGGCCGATCCAACGCTGGCTGTGTAGTATCCTAGGATGGCAAGTCGGCGAGGAAATGTCTGTCTTTTTGGGGCGAGTCCAGTGGAAGGCTACAAATAAAAGGGCCGAGTCTGCTTGAAAGGGTTGTAATTAAGCATGTACTGGTCTTTCGGTATAAACATGTACCTGTGAGGGCGAGCGCATGCAGCCCGTCCTCGAAATCAGGTAGACATTAAACGACATGTGAGTTTCAAAGTATTACCATGGTTCCCATGCATACCACGAAGTGCCTGCTGAATGGAAAGGGTTACGCTCGGAAGGCTGGTGAGATGGGAATGGGGAGTGCGGACAGTGCACTGTGTACCTACTTCGACCGGAGTCAAATCACAGCAACCAACATTTGCGTCGTACAGTGGAGGGCACGTAGGCATGTGGTAGCCGTGCAACGAAGGGGGGATACATGTTCACACTACTGCGAGGCGCACTCTGCCTTCCCTCCGTGTACTATTCTTTCGTCTGGAACCGAGAGCGAAGGGGGCCTCAAAACACAATGGCCGTGTCAACGATCAGGGCCACGTCTATCCTCAAACTCTGTTTCCTCCCGGGGCCATCCCCCCCTCCCCCTTCCTCCCCCTCCTCCTCCTCCTCCTTCATCTTCGTGTTCTTTAGTTCTCTTGATCATATCCTGGACAGTAGTAACCTTAGGACCAGTTCGAACACCGGCATCAATATTGTCATTGTGGGTGACATGAGTCTCACAGAGACAGACTTCCTGGTGCAGGCCGGACTTCAGGACCGAATCGTCCTGCCCTCGGCACCTGAATATGCCACCCGCATCGATTCGTATTTCAATAACTGTGCGAAGCTAAACCCGGCATGTATTCTGATGCCGCGGGATACCGTTGAAGTTGCGCGTGCCGTCAAGGCACTAGTCAAGGCTGATCAAAAGTTTGCCGTGAGGTCGGGCGGCAGCAACTTTTGGCCTAGCAACAATATCGATGGTGGGGTGACGGTTGACCTTGGCCGCATCAACACCATCGAGTATGATCCACAGGCCGACACCGCCAGGCTCGGTGCCGGTGTGATTGCAGGCCAGGTAGGCCCATCCACATTTTGCGGATCCTAGATTTGAACCTTGAATCTATATTCCACCGTTAATATAGTTCTTAATTCTCGACAAAGTGCTGATGCGTGTTATATGCAGGTCTATGAAGAGCTCGCGAAATATGAACGGGCGGTTGGAGTCGCCCGGGAGAGTAGTGTTGGCATCGCCGGGCTCATTTTGACCGGAGGCATCACACTGTTCACGGGCCGTTATGGGTTTGCGTGCGACCAGGTCGTCTCGTATGAAGTGGTGCTTGCTGACGGTCGAATCGTGACGGTCGACGCCGCGGGGGAACACGCAGATCTCTACCGAGCGCTCAAGGGAGGAGGCAACAATTTCGGCATCGTCACATACTTCACCATGCGTGCTTTCGAATGCAAGACGATCTGGGGCGGTGGGAGCATCCTCGCTCGGGAACACTTCCCCGAAGCAGCCGAGTGTATCGTGGATTACATCAAGAAGGCCCCCGACGACCCTGACACAAACCTGGTATGTATGTATGGTAAGCTGACGCCGCAGCCGGTCACCGTCGTTGCCTCCTTGTATGCGAACATGGCTGGCGTAGAGAAGCCGCCGATTCTGGATAAGTTTTTAGCGTTTCCAGAGATCTTCAAGTCCTACAAGAGGACTAGCCTTGTGGAGCTGTTGGAAACCACGAAGCAGGAGAAAAACTATCAGTGAGTTCATAACGATTGCTAATTTGAGGGGAAAGTTGTCTGACTAACATCTCTACCTAGCTGTAACTGGTTCACCCTGTGCTTCAAGAATGATGCTTCCATCATATTGAAAGCCGGCGAACTCCACGATGCCTTGGTGCAGGAGTTGCAGGACCACGTTGAAGGTGGCGATTTTAAGACGCAGTGTGTTTTCCAAGCCCTCCCACTATCGTTTATCCAGAAATCTTCCGAGGCTGGTGGAAACGTGTTGGGCTTGGAGCAGCATGACAGCGACGGTATCATCTGGGCCTTTCACGTCATGGTTCGGACACCCGAGCTAGAGGCATGGGCATTCCCTCGATCTTGCAAAGTGTATGAGGGCGTACGGGACTATGCAGCGTCCATCGACGGTCTTCTCAGTTGGGTCACGGGCAGCTACGCCCACCCAACCCAAGGTGTTTTCCAGAGTTACGGCAAGGACAACATCAGGTATCTCAAAGAGGTGGCTGCTAAGTACGATCCGGATGGCGTCTTTCAGCATCTCTGTCCCTCTGGCTTCAAAATCTCTGCTATCCAGGAATAGAGTGGTGGAAAGCGAAGTGGATGTTTATATTCTCGTGGAGAGTTGTATTAAATGATCTAAAGAAATGGAAATACTATGTTTAAATAACACAATAAATATTTAAATTAGGCATATGAAAATGTCAAACAATACAGTTCCAGGGGTAGCCCGTCTTTGTCAGATTTAAAGGGTGGAAATAATGGCCCCATTGAATAGATTCTCCACCCACACCTATTTAATATAGCGCGCMACGAACGCGAAAAATATAAACTTTATATATAATTAACTTAATTAATTATTAATTAATTAAAAATTGTTTTAATTTTAATAATTAAAATTTTATATACTTAATATTATTATTAGGGCTAAATTAAATAACTATTATAATAATAATAATTTTTATTA
>NQIM01000207.1:0-66891 GCA_003426235.1 Xylaria polymorpha
GGGAGTCATCATCAGAGATTTACAGGTCGCATACCGCATACCGCATGTCGCATGTCGCATCCCTGTGGTCAGGTGCAGTGTTACAGTAGGTACATTGCATTGCATGCATGAGTGGGAAAGATACAGGATCTGTACCGATTCCATCTGCACTGTTGCCGGCCCTGTGACCAATCTTTGTAATGCTGTACGATGTCTCGCTCAACTAGGCACTGTAGATATCTCCGACAACGGACTTTCTGCGAACGGCGATCCCTCAGCAGGCGGGTGGTGCCGCCGTTTTATTTTTCCTACTGTAGGTACCCAGAACTGTGAGTAGTTTGGCTGAGGCGTCGAAGCGCACATCATTAGACCTCCTTCATACACATCCAATTGCTACCTACTCTGTAGAATAGCAGACAGCTGACAGCGCTACTTGGGTATGATCTGCTACCTACATACCTATGTAGGTATGTACTCAGCTCGAGCCGTGTCCTGTACTGTACTGTACTGTCCTGTCTATGTATAATTACGTATCATAAACGCGGAGCAATGGACGCACTAGGTACCTCCAGGCTATATTATTCAGCACGCAATTAACTAATGTACTTTACTTAAGTAACCTTGACGTATAAAAGTTGTAAGTAAGTAAAAATTTGCCACCACCTGCGTCTCCATCGCCGTCGGGGGGGTTGCGAAAGCAGCAAATCAAAACCCTCGCATGGCCGAAACGGGGAAGCCTCGTCTCTGCAGCTATGCGCCTGATCTAGTCTATGCCCGGCCTAGTCCCATCAGGCGGACCCAGCGAAAAATATTATTCGGGCAGAAGTTCGTCTAGATGATGACAAGAGATGAAAAAGAAAGTCCTGCCTACACCGGGTCCCACCGAGCGGCGGCCTATACTATCTTAGCCAGATGTATGTAATGTAGTGTTACTGTATTTGCCGTATACAAGTGGAGACATTTGGAGGGGAGGCAAGACATACATAGGTATGTCTCTTATTTTGTGAGTGAGATTGTAAACGAAGTTCTCTTTTGTTTCTATAACTTTGCTCTCTGTTTTCGCCTTCGGCAACCTGCCGCTCCCTATTGCCAATCAAAATACTATACTATATCATTATTAATCTCAGGCACGTGAGCATCATGGCGACGAAATCCCAACGCCCAAAACTGCCAGTCCAGCAGCTGGCCATCCTGGGTAAGCATACCCGCGTTCTCTTCTTGTCTGTCCTCTGTAGAGCTTCACATCTGTCAATCACTCAAACGGCCGATATTACGAAGGGAACAGGAACACTGGTGGAATTAAACAATTGACTAGTGTCACCTGGCTTGTTGTGAAAGGGTATCTTGGCCAGTGTCGTTCTTGGAAATCGCCATAAGCATACAAATCAAACGAAAAAAAGAGGTTCTAAATCTGGTTCTTTGTGTCTTGTGACTTGTTGATCTTGGTGTGTCGAAGCCGTCTTACCAACTTCAAGCAGGCGCTCTCATACACACAGAGTAGAAAGGCAATCGAGTAGACACGAAAGGAGGAGAAGATGCAATGGCGGTCACTATAATCCTTAACCAACAACGACTGGTGGCACGAACCCAGGTACCCTCCCTCCTCCGGATGTTGGTTGCTAACGCTATTCTCTAGCCGTTGCACGGTTTGCCGAGCCGCTGGCTATGACCTCGGTGTATCCCTACTTGCCGGAAATGATAGCGAGTTTCGGAGTCGAGCGGAAAGACGTTGCGAAATGGGCTGGCGCTACTAGTGCCGTCTTCTCTCTCGCGCAGAGTGTGACGGCGGTGCCGTGGGGGAGAGCGTCTGACACGTTTGGTAAGCGAGCTCATAATGGGTCGCATCGAATCTTGACCCGGGGTGGTGATGGACTGACGGCCTTTCAGGAAGAAAACCGGCTATCATGACGGGGTTACTCTGTACGATGACACTATTCATAGTATGGGGGATGTCTACGAGTCTTACTATGCTATCGCCGTTCGTGGCCTTCAAGGCGCATGTAATGGAAACGGTACGTACTTACTGAACCATAGTGCGAGCTCTGCTCTCTAACGAAATCTCAGTTGGCATCATAAGAACAATGGTGGCAGAAATGGTCCAGGACCGAGAACTTCAACCAACGGCATTCTCCATCATGCCTTTAGTCTGGAGTATCGGTTCAGTGTTCGGTCCCGCATTCGGAGGAGTCTTTGCTAAACCCGCCGAGCAATTTCCAGGTCTGTTCGGCGACAGCTACTTCTTCAAGAAGTTTCCTTTCGCCTTGCCCAACATCTTAGGCGGCATCGTTTTCCTAGTCTCCTTGTCGACGGCGACACTATTCCTGAAAGAGACGTTGCAAAGCAAGCGACATTCCCGAGACTGGGGCCTCATCCTAGGGCAGCGCATCACAGAGGCATTCAAAGAAACCCTCTCCGACGTCAGCAGAAGCTTCGCCGATACTCTCTCCAGGACGCCGAGCTCGCACCGCTGCTACAAGCTGATGGGACTTCACCCAGAGCTGCTCGCTGTGGCACGCGATTTGAGAAGCGTGTGGCGCCGAGCATGTCCGCCGTGTTCACCCGCCAGACAGTGATCAACCTGGTGGCATACACGTTCCTCGCCCTTCATTCCGTGGCTTTCGATCAGGTCCTCCCCGTCTTCCTGAACTACCCGCAGCAAGAGCACACACCAGAGAACACCTTCCCACCGCTCTTCTTTTCCGGCGGTTTCGGGCTGAATTCTAGGCGGATCGGAACAATCTTCACGTTTTACGGGATTATCAGCGGTGCGATTCAGTTCTTGCTATTTCCGCTTCTATGCGCGCGCTTCGGGGTTCTCAAATGCTTCCGGGTGTGCGTGCTGACGTTTCCGATCGTGTACTTTGTGCTTCCCTTTACCGTCCTTATTGAGGACGTGAAAATGCGGTATGGGTTGTTGATGGCCCTCATGGTGGTCAAGGCCTTCGCCGTCATCGTGGGGTTCCCCTGTTCCACCATCCTCCTGACCAACAGCGCCGCTTCCCTCAGCATTCTGGGAACCCTTAATGGCTTCGCGACCACTTTCAGTGCTCTCGGCCGCGCCAGTGGCCCAGCACTCGCGGGAGTCGCCTTCTCCTGGGGCGTAAAGAATAACATGATTGGCGTCCCCTGGTGGATCCTCGGTATAATCGCCGCCGTCGGTGCCTTCCCGGTATGGATGATCGTCGAGGGCGAGGGTCCGAAGGCCGAGAGCGAGGATTCGAGCGACGCCGAGGATACTGATGATACCCGAGTCGAGGAGGATGCTATCGTGTTCGATGATGATGATGGGGAGGACTTGCCCGGTGGTCCTAGCGGTTCACACAACGCTAACAACCATGAGCAGCAGGGATTGATTCAGAAGGGGGCTAAGGACACACACAGCACTGTGTACGGAACGATACGATGAAGTACCTAATGTGCGTATGGATTATTGACGTATGAAGAGGGGGGTCGTTAGAGTCGAGTCCTGGGGTCTGCATTCGCGCATCATCAACCATACCAATCTCATGGAACGGCGTTACGGACTAAAAAACAGGGTTTCGCTTATTCTTGCTTTCGTTTTTTCATATCATGGCCATTACGTTGGGTTGGGTTACGCAATAATGGATATCCACATTTATAGCTTAATACCATAGTTAGAGACCTACACCTCCTGCATTCAGTAGTAGGTAGCTTGCTTCACAAAGCTGATTTTGATTTACACATTCACAGAAACGAATCATTTCAAAGTGGGCGAGTGTAGGCCTTGTGGCGGATGAAGTTTTAGTTCGGCCAATTCATAATCGTTCTTTGCATTTCCAGGTTATGGAGGCGTAAGCGCCAAAATACCACCCAACCCATGTAACTTTTCCCATCCTCACCCCGCTCGAATCCCAGTAACCCATCCTAAACGCCTTGGAGTACATGCATCCCCTCATTAGGAGCCATCAAATCATTTATGAAAAGACATCATTCTTCACATAGTGCGCTGGACCAGTGACTAAATACTATAGCGCCTCGAACCTTCTTTGCTCACCTACGTGTACGCATTTCTGATACACGGGTGACGTCTTAAGCATATAACTTTTTCTCGTAACTCTCCATGTTGACATTGCCCTCGAGCTGAGCACTGGCAGTTCGAATTTCGAATCGAAGGGAACCGCCAGCTGCACTCTCATGCAGCTCCGCCAAGCTCTTCTGGCCACAGTCCTGCATCGAGTGCTTGACACCAGCAGCTAGATAGGGAACGAATGAGTTCACGGACCCGCGGTGGGCGACAGCGCCGGATACACCCTGGGCAACGAGAACGCTATCGCCTTCGCTGAAGTACCGAGCAGTACCAGCATTGCTAGCTTGGCTGTTCTTGCTACCAGCGCCGGCCTTCTTGTCTTGCATGGCGTCAATACTGCCCATGCCACGGTAGGACTTGACAAGCCTGCCTTCTCGCGAGACAAACGATGTGCCTGGGGACTCAGTCGTACCAGCAAGGAGACCACCCATCATGATGGTAGAGGCACCGAGAGCCAGACCTTTTACGATATGACCCACGTTTTGCACACCACCGTCAGCAATACACGGGACACCGAAGCGGGCAGCAAAGCTAGAAACAGAATAGACTGCAGCGGCCTGGGGTCGACCGATGGCCATGACTTCTTGGGTGATACAGGCGCTCCCGCTACCCATTCCAATTCGTAGGCCGTCGGCACCCGCCGCGATCAGAGTGGCAGCCTGTTCGCGGGTAACAACATTTCCACCGATGACGTCGAGTTTGGGGAATTCTTGCTTGATCCACTTCAACATCTCAACCTGATACATGCTGTTTCCCTGACTGCTGTCAAGGATGACAATGTCTAAACCAGCATCTACGAGCTTCTGAAGACGAATCTTGTCCTCTGGCCGAGTTCCGACGGACGCAGCGCAGATGAGTTGCTTAGAATCAGGTAACTTCGACGCCAGCGGAAAGTAGAGGTTCTTGGTCAAATCAGAGCGAGAGATCATCGAAACGAGGTTGAAGTCTTTATCGACGATGGGTAGCTTGCCCTTCTTCGACTGGGCCAGGATTTTGTTCGCCTCGAGGAGGGTAACACCGGACTGAGCAGTGATGAGATCGGTGACCATGACCTTGTCGATAGTCCGGCTGAGGTCATCTTCAAATTGAAGATCGCGGTTGGTGGCAATGCCGAGAAGCTTGGAGCCGAGCGTGCCGTTCGCTAGCAGCTAGTTAGCTAAGAGCTTACTACGCGTATGTAGCAAGCAGGTTTGGTAGTGAAGGCATCATCATAAAGAGCATAATTTTCTCCCCATGACATTGCTGTCTATACGGTGGAACGAAAGTTATTGAGTTTTGAGATGTAATCATAAGATGCAGGTGCAAGGCGAGATTGTAGGGTTAGAGATCATGTGATCGTAAAGCACTGACCTGTGACAGGAAAACCACCAAAGCCCCATTTCTCCTTCAAGGCCCTGGCTTCCTCGACGGTGGTATTTGGGCCAATGACAATGGGGTCATTGATAAACCCGTTTTCATAACGCTTGACCTTTTTGACCATCTCTGCCTGGGCGTTGGGAGAGCAGTTGTGGTGAATGACACCCAAGCCACCCTGCAGGGCCATGTGAATGGCCATCTCGTGCTCGGTGACAGTGTCCATGGGCGAAGAAACGAAGGGAGTCTTCAAGGTGATGTTCTTAGTGATGGGAGAATCCAGAACGACTTCGGAAGCAGGGAAGCCAATGTAACCAGGCAGGATCAGGAAATCATTGTAAGTCAAGCCGCCACGGGTCTTAGTGTCCATCAGCTCGATGATAGACAGGCCATCTCGAGACTCGTACTCCTTTAGGAGCTCGATAGCCTTGGTGTGGTCGACAAAGTCAGACGTGCCGTTCACGGCCGAGTGGCCGTTGGTGGCAGGCATCTCGGTGTAGTACTTTAAAGATACGACGGGGTAGAAGCTAAGAAAGCAGCGAGGTCGAAGATAGGCAACAAGGCGTAGAGGATCGGGTGACCAGGTCGCGCGCTTGAGCTTTATCTTCTTCCCAAGAAAAAAAAAGGAAGAAAATAGACTGCGGCAAGTCGCACCAGAATTTTATTATAGCCCATCGAAGCAACGCTAAACTGTACTGTATAACGGCGGGGCTTTCGATTGGCCGATGACGGGGATCTGCACAGAAAATTTGTTTGCTGATAACCAAGAGAACTGGGGTGTGGGTGTGCGTGCGGCTGCCCATTACCTATCCCTGTGGCTTACGCACCAACCCCGCAGATGCTTGGCGAGCTCCACTGAGGGGCACCTGTGGCTGGTGGTTGGAGGCGGTTGCTCTTCCGCTGTTTCGGAAAACAAATAAACAAACTGCCTGTTCTGGAAAACATGATGCCCAATGCCGCCTGCCTTCTTCCGAATCATGTGCTACCTTGCTTCGATTCCATTAACCATTGCCTACCTAAGTCAGGGTCCAACGTGCTAGTAACCGCCCATTCAATCATTCATTGAGCTGGCATGCAATCCGCACACCACTGCACTTTAGCACTCTTCAACTCCAGCAAATGGTCTCAACATTCCTATGCGACAGCATTTGCATAGCCCTCTGCATAGTCCTTTTCAACACATGGGTGCGCTAGAGGCGCGCATCACCCAGCATTCAACGCCGAAAGAAGGTGTTTCCCCTCCTAGAAAGTAATTAATACATACGTTCAACGCTTGTTTACAAAGCCTTCATCTACAACCGTGCCGGCAACAAGGCGACACTCTTCAGCTGTGCTGGGCTGCGATATCAACAACACTGCATACTGACACATCCGATTCAACGAGCAGCCCTTCCAGGCGACGGGGTCCAAACTTCGCTACCTTTATCCTGCGCCCGCTGTTATGCAGACGTTAGTCTCCGGCGCACTATTCGATATACTTGAGGAAGACATCCCGTGAACTGTTGGTCTAGTCAACGATATGTCGTACAGGCCACATCCTCTCCGCCAGTCATACACGATTGACCCGCCGCCTGTCAATCGCCAGCCATCAACCACATCGTCGTCGGCATCGTCTGGCTATTCGCATACCTCTCTCAGCTCCGACATCTACAATCCCAGCAACGCCAGCACAAGCTCATCTGTTGTCTCTAATGGCTACGGCGCGTCAAAACTCGGGCACAAGCGAGGCAAGAGCGAAGCTGCCGTCCGACACCGGGCTGCCACCTTTGACGAGCCCTCCAAGAGTCCAGAGAAAATATACAGTATGGCCAGGCAGTCGCTGAGGCCTCTTCCACAACCGCCCTCCTCCGGCTCACCTCCGCCTCCGGCTCCGCCTCACACCCCTCCTCGTCGTCGCGAGCATCATGAGCGAGGCCAAAGTATTGATATTGGCAAACTCTCTCTCTATGAAAATCAAAGATCACCAACACCATCGCCTACATCGCTCTCGCGCTCAACAAACGCGCGTCCGACCTCTATGCTTCTAACGCGCTCGGATTCGATACGCCCAGATCCTGCCAAGAGCACCCTAAACCCCCATCATGCCGTTGTGCACTCGCCTCTCGCCCGCCCCGATCTACAGCAGTTAGGCCGCTCTTCGACAAGTCAGCTTCGAACATTGTCCGAATTAGCACAAGGTGCGTCGCCAGAAGAGTTTGCTATTACTTCTTCAGCGCAACAAGTCGTGGGCTTGCGAGGTCGACGCAGATTGCAGCGCATGGGAACAGCTGATGGTGGAAGGACTGGACAGCGCAGCGACCGATATGGCTTCGAGGGGCGGAATTGGATGGACAAACAGCGGCAATTTCTACAAGCCTATGAATATCTATGCCATATCGGTGAAGCCAAGGAATGGATCGAAGACATTATTCACCGTCCTATTCCTCCCATTGTCGAGCTAGACGAGGCCCTCAGAGACGGTGTAACCCTTGCCGAGGTTGTGGAATCTCTAAACCCCGGCCGAAGGTATCGTATCTTTCGACAACCACGCCTCCAGGCCAGACACTGGGATAATATTGCTACCTTTTTCCGCTACCTTGACGAAGTCGAAATGCCTGATCTTTTCCGCTTCGAGTTGACAGATTTATACGAGAAGAAGAACATCCCCAAAGTCATTTACTGCGTGCATGCTCTCAGTTGGCTACTTTTCCGAAAGGGCATTGTAGACTTTAGGATAGGCAACTTGGTGGGCCAGCTGGAATTTGAGCAACACGAGCTGGAAGCTACGCAGAAGGGCCTCGATAAGCTCGGCGTCAGTATGCCTAGTTTTGGAAACATGGGTGCCGACTTTGGAGTGGAATTACCTCCGCCAGAACCTGTAGAAACAGAAGAAGAACGTATCGATCGAGAATTGGCCGAGAACGAAGAGGCCATCACTGACCTCCAAGCACAGATACGGGGCGCTACGCTTCGAATGCAGCTTGGCAATATGATGCGACAGCTATGGGACTCGGAAGACTGGGTTATTGACCTTCAGTCTCGGATACGAGGAGAATGGACACGTCAAATCATGGACTATCGGCTTCAGATGCGGAGATTTGCCGTCGATCTTCAAAGCGCCGCGCGCGGATTCCTCGTTCGTCGGCGAATGATGCATAGGGAACATTTCTGGAAAGCCAAGGAAAAGGATATTGTCAAGCTTCAGAGTTTAATAAGGGCCGTGAAGGCTCGAAATGAGGTACGAGATACAAAATCTCAATTGGCCGTGGCCGATGGGCCGATACGCAGTATTCAGGCCTTAGTTATGGGGCATCTTGCACGCAAGCGGTTTCACGCACAACAACAGGAGACCAGTAGTATGGCTGGTCCTGTATTACAACTTCAGGCCGCGATTCGTGGAATGCTAGCACGGGAGAAGGTGGAACGTGTTCTGGTTTCCTTGGGAGAACAAGCTCAAACTGTTGCAGGCTTACAGGCTATTGCCAGGGCGACGCTGACGAGACGCCAGATACATCTACAAAAAGAAGCTCTACACAGCTTCGGGCCAAAATGGGCTGCCATTCAAGCGGCCAGTCGGGGTAAATTACTGCGGCAAGACATTGCAGAAACCAAGTTTGAACTTCAACAACACAGTTCAGACATTGGTATGCTACAGGCTCACGTACGGGCCGCAGCGGTTCGTCGAGAGATCTCCCAGAAAATCGAAGCCCTCCACAACCACGAAGCCTCGATTCTCGATTTGCAGGCACTTGCACGTGGTATGATGACTCGTCAACGTCTAGCAGCGATTCTCGACTCCCTGGACGTGCATTCGGCGATCTTCATAGACCTCCAAGCTCGGGCTCGTGGGTCTCTGTCTAGGAATCATCATTGCTCACTTCTAGAAGAACTCGATTGTCACGAGCAAGAAGTTACTTTACTTCAAGCCCTAGCAAGAGCCATGCTTCTACGTTGCAGCATTGGAGATGTATTGAATGAGCTCGACGAACACGAAGATGAAATCGCCGAACTACAATCATTAGCCCAAGGCTTCATCGTAAGACGTCAATTTGCTGCCAAAAAGAAACACTTCAAAGAGAATATGGAAAAGGTGGTCAAGATCCAGAGCTTCGTTCGAGCCAAGCTACAAGGGGAAGCCTACAAGAGTCTCACGAGCGGGAAAAACCCCCCTGTCGGTGCTGTGAAAAACTTTGTCCACCTACTGAACGACAGTGACTTTGACTTCAACGAAGAAATCGAATTCGAACGCGTGCGAAAGACTGTAGTCCAACAGGTCCGACAAAACGAAATGCTTGAGCAGTATATCGATCAACTAGACATCAAGATCGCCCTTTTGGTGAAAAACAAAATCACTCTAGACGAGGTAGTCAAACATCAGAGCAATTACGGCGGCCACGCCACCAGCCTCCTCGCCAATGCCTCCATCTCATCTGGAAACCAATTCGACCTCAAGGCCCTCAACAAGAGCTCAAGGAAGAAACTTGACTCGTATCAACAACTCTTTTTCAATCTCCAAACACATCCACAGTATCTTGCCCGCCTCTTCAGACGCATCCGGGAACAGGGTATTGCCGAGAAAGAATACAAGCGTATCGAACTCTTGATCATGAGTTTGTTTGGATATGCACAGAAGACGAGAGAAGAGTATTATCTCCTAAAACTTATTGCTAGGTCGATACGCGAGGAGGTTGATTGTTGCAACTCTGTGCAAGACTATCTCCGGGGCAACTTTTTCTGGGCAAGACTTTTGACAAACTACAGCCGGTCACCTCGCGACAGGAAGTACTTGAGAGAGCTGCTCGGCCCGTTAATACGAGACAACATCATCGAGGATCCTGCTTTAGATCTAGAAAGCGATCCCCTACAGATATACCGGTCGGCTATCAATGATGAGGAGCTTCGCACCGGCCAGCCTAGCAGACGCCCTCTAGATATCCCACGTGACCTCGCTATCAAGGACACAGAAACCCGTGAACTATTCATCGATCACCTTCGAGACCTAAGAGAGATATGCGATCAATTCCTCGCCGCTTTAGAAGACCTACTCCCGAGAATACCATATGGGTTACGTTTCATATGTCAGCAGATCTTTGAAGCACTCTGCGATCGGTTCAAGAATGAACCCCAGCACCAAATACTCCAGCTTGTAAGCAATTGGGTCTGGCGCTTTTACCTCCAGCCAGCTCTCCTCAACCCAGAGCAAGTCGGCGTGGTTGAAAAGGTCCTTAGCCCACTTCAGAAGCGGAATCTAGGTGAAGTCGCCAAGGTGCTGAGCCAAGTAGCCTCAGGCCGTGCATTTGGTGGCGATAACATTTACCTCCAGCCCCTTAATGCGTTTGTGGGGGAGTCGATGGAGCGACTCGCTCATACTACTCGTGGATTAATTTCAGTCGCCGACGCCGAGCACACTTTCGGAGTGGACGAGTTCAATGATTTATACGCTAAGAATCGACCGACTCTTTACATCAAAATGAGCGATATATTTGCTATCCACAGCCTGGTGGCTCAAGAACTGTCCAGCATCTGTCCTGGACGGAATGATGTGCTCTGTGAGATCCTTCACGATCTAGGTAGCGCAAAGACGAACGAAAATGAAATGCACGCTGCCGGTTCCTCCGATATACAGATGTTCCTTACCCCCAAGCTTCATGATGTCAATGACCCCGAGGCAGATATCAAGTCTCTCTTCATGGAGACGAAGAGGTGTATTCTGTACATCATTCGAGTCCAGACAGGTGCAAATCTATTGGAAATCCTTGTTCGTCCACCAACCCAAGAAGATGAGCAGAAGTGGCAAACACTCCTACGAGAGGACTTTGCTTCAGGTAGCAACACGAAGGGGGCCTACTCGGATGTGAACATGGTCGATGTCACTCGCATGTCGTACTATGATATGAAACGTAATGCCCTAGAGAACGTTATGCGGTTGGAGCAAATGGGGCGCATTACAAAGCACAACTATTATCAAGACGTGTTGAACGCAATTGCGCTAGATATCCGAACCAAGAGTCGGCGCCGAGTTCAGCGACAACGAGAGCTTGAGGGCGTGCGCTTGACGCTCGGCAATCTTCACCAGAAAGCCAAGTACCTCGAACAACAGCGCAAGAGCTACGATGATTATATCGAGCAGGCCATGGCCACACTCCAGAAGAACCAAGGGTAAGCCTCCTGAGTTTCTAATTTACGATCACTACTAACCACTGTATTCTAGAAAACGTCATTTCTTCCCGTTCACCAAACAATACAACCATCAACGAGAGCTAGAACGGTCGGGGCGGGTGCCGAAATTTGGCTCTTACAAGTATAGCGTGCGCGCTCTGTTCGGCAAGGGTGTAATTGTATCGTGGCAAGGTGTACCCGAACGTGACTGGGGTAGCATCAACCTCACGATCGCGTGTGACCAAGTCGGCATATTCAATGTCGAAGGAAGCCGCGGTCATATCCAGATTCCTGGGGCCAGTGCTGTCATACCGATCGAAGACCTCCTCCAAGCTCAATTCGAAGCCCGCCAGTTTACGGACTTCTTCGAGGGTAATCTGAGGGTCAACGTCAACCTTCTACTGCATCTTCTATACAGGAAGTTCTACCGGACGCAGTAGGGCTAGGGTTCTTGTACAAGGTATAAATAAACTGAGAATGGGTCATGGAAATACGGGATACGGGTGATTGGGGCGACCTTGTTGTTTGTTTATATGGTTGAATGATACCAGGTTTTCATGGGTAAGGCTTGCATGCATGCATTGATTGTTCATCTTCTATTAGAGGGGTATTGGTGTCGTCGTTTTGCAACACGGCGGGTTGGTATTCGTTGTTGTAGCTGCTTATGTACGGTATGGTGTTTTTTTAAGTCTTCGTCGAAGTACTGGTTGCCAGCAAGGACGTCTCCGGCTAGTTTGCCTCGAAGGAGTGGGCTTGCATCAGCGGGTAGATTTACAACCGATTCATGAAGTAATGGCAATCACAGCTGAGAATATTGTTAATTCATAGCTAATTGTTTTTTTTTTCATGTGCTGTTTAGTGTATGATGCAGACTCGTGAATGTTTTCGTCTGCTTCTATGTCAAGGTTGGCTGGTGATGTGGGATCGACGTATTGGTCTAGTAAACTTGAACTGTACGTAGAAATAATACATGATTTGTGTAATGTCACTATTCTGTTGCTGGCACCAAGTCACCTAGAAAACGATTTCGTGTTTAATTTGCTCCGCTCTGTTTAATCAGCTATCTAAGCCTAAATAATATTCAATGCAATTGAATGATTCTAATTTATATACGTGCGTACACCGCAGTTTGATATGTACAAATAAGTGAATATAGCGCCGGGCCCCCTTGTCTATCTGCGCCTCCTCGAACACTTGGTGTCGGAAGGCGAGTTGGTCACGCCCTTGGCGGGAGCCGTAACGCTTGTCGAAGGCAAGGAAGTGGGAGTGGCGGTCGTCGTGGGAGTCGTGTCGTTCTTGGGGTTCGCGACGGCAAACGGAGGGGCCTCGAAGACGAGCAAGCTCTGGATGGTCTCAAGGGCGCTAAGCTCGACGCCGAAGTCGGACTGGCCGTCGAAGCCGGCGGCGGACCACGAGACGCCGCAGGTCGAGTTGCCGTGGCCGACGCAGCTCTGTGCGGCGCCCTTGGCGCTGCGCTCGAGCATGCCCATGACGGTGGTCCTGACGCTCGGGACCAGCACGGCCGTCTTGCCCAGCCAGCGCGATAGCGACGCCTTGAAGGAGGTCTGGTCCGTCGTGCAGGCGTGGCCGGGCTCGCACTTCTGCTCGAACATGACGCCCGTCTTGGCCGGGGTGAAGAAGGTCGCGGCCGCCGTGTCGACGAACCCCTGCACCCGCTGCTCCCACACGGCGTCGTCGGTGAAGTTGGCCATGTGTGCCGCCCCGTGCAGGTACGTCGCGATGTTGTACGACCACTCGTCGTGGTTCACCGAGGTGCAGTTGGCGCCGCCGTCGTCCGACGTCCCGTCGTACACGTGGTAGTCGTCGCTCACGAGCCCCACCCGCCGCGACCAGTCCCAGATCTTGGTCGCCCAGTCGGCGTACTTCTGGTCCCCGGTGTAACGCGCCAGGCGCGCCGCCGTCTGGAAGAAGGCCCCGTTCGTCACGGCGTTCTTGTACTAATTCATGATTTTCCCGCATTAGATGTCTACCCCTTGTACACGATGCTTTGGCTTATTCTTTGCCACCAAAAAAAAAAAAAAAAAAAAAAAAAGGGGGTGAAAGGTGGGATGGATGGGATAAAAGACTCACAGTCCAGCCATTGGCTTTGGGGTCATATTGCCACTTTAGTCCACCGGCGCATGTCGTGCTGTCGGCTTCCCAGCGCTGTGCGAACAGGTTGAAGGCGTTGATGGCGATGACGTCCCACGTGGGGGCGCCCGGCAATGTGTCGAAGCCATACTCCATGGCTGTCAGGGCATTATATACCCAATAAGCCTGATATACGTTAGACATTGTGCTACGTAGCGTTCATGCACCCCTGTTCGGAGTTTAAGGTTATATAGGAGTCTTACCTGGTCATCATTTGCTTCCCATCCCGCCTGCTCAGGGGGCACAAAATCAAAGTTTGGACCGACGTTCTTCCCAAGGGCCGACAGCAGGTCTGCCTTATACGTCGTGTCCTTGGTGTAAACAGTATAGTCCATCAATCCGGTCCAGCCGGAACCCGACAGCCACCAGAACCATGGTTGCGGCTGGTTGAACTGACCCGTCGTCGCAGCCTCGTTGTGATAGACGTACAATCCCTTGGAAACCGTCTTGGCGGCAGCTTTAACGGAATTTGTACTCGCAGTGTTGAGCGTTAGGGCCGAGCCGACTTGGGCCAAGGCAATGGCCGCAGCGGCGACTTTCGACGACGATGTCTTCATTTTTTTTCTTCGGTCCAAAAACACCAATAGAAACAACACGATTACACCAAAGAACGGATATTTAGAGAACAGCAAAAGAAGAAGCAAAAAAACGAAGGAATGAATAACTGAGACTGAATGAAGGAGTTAAGTTCATGACGATCCCCGGTGAAGGGTGGACATCCGGTCCTTTTTGAAGTCACGTTGTTGTCTGTTAGTCCGGGTAGCCGGGCTCCCCCCTGTCCTGCGAATCTATACTAGTATACAAAATACCGAGCGGCACAGGGTTCGCAGAGAACTGCCTAGACCAGACTACTGTAATACGAGCTGACGACAACCAGTTCGTCGATGGCCAGGTCCAATCCCTTTGCGTGCATGTTTGGCTGCGCCGACGCCAGTACTGCTACTCTACGTGCAGTACAGTACGTGCGTCTCCAGTCGTTTGCTTAGCGGCGGCGGGAGGTGTTGTCCCAGCGAAAAGAGGCAGAGAAAGAGGAAGTTCGGCGGTTCTCTGGCGACTACGCACCAATGAGAAGAGGAGAGGGGGGGGAGGACCCGATGGAGCCACGTTCCTGCAGCCCAGCCCATGTTCGTTTCATGCTATTCCTGGTCGGGGGCTAAATTAGCACTCATCCCCATCGCGAACCGGGGCTCTGGCTACTACCTACTGTACTGTACAGTAGATACTGCTGAACCTATGGCTAGGGGAAGTCTTGGTGACGTAAAGACAAACCGAAATGGTAGGTCGTCGGTTGCTGACAAAATCCAGTGGTTAGTTAATGCATGCGCCCTGGGCTTACCGTAGTGTACCTAGTCGATCCTCGTCCAAGCGTCTCGCCTACCCACCACAATGGATCTATAGGTAACAACAGGGCGCTTCCAGGTGGCAATTTGCAAGGCGGAACGTCGACCAATTGATACGTACGTCGGGGATATTACTTGACGTTTCTTTTGTTGTTTTGTTTTGAAACAATTTCGTTCGCTGCCACAACCAGGCGCAGTCTTTCAATTGTGACCCCACGATTACGATTACAGTTTGGTAACCAGATGCGTGCAGGGTTCGCTGCCTCCCTACAGAAGTACATATAAATTCAATGTTGATTGGTGCTACGAGTAGCTGGGTCAAACGCCGAGATACTGTAAATACCGTACCTACCTTATTGTACCTGGCCGCAACGAATAGAGTGCTTGTGGATCCCGAAATCAGATGAAATGTTGACAACAATGCCTTGCGCCAAGTCATCATTCTCATACAAAAGTGTTGTACCAATTTTAACTTACAGGTAGGCAGGCATTTCCTTTCGCCTTTCAAGCGATGATGTGGTGTGACCAAATCCTAACGATGCCACAGAGCAGGTTGCTCATTACTTATACGAAGAAAGGGATCATATTAACGAGTGGCCACTCAATCCTCCCGAACCGGTTCCTCGAGTGTAACCGATCTGTCTGCATCGGCGACATATGTGCTCTACTGTGGCGGAGGGATGTTTCCCTCTTGGCACGCAGGTCGATTCCTCGTCCGAGAAAAGGCACAGTCTTGAAATCAAAGAGGGTTCTACTATAATATTCTTATATAGAGTGATTGAGACAGAGCCGTGAAATACTGTAGGCGTAGGTTAGAGTGAATGCGACGCTAGATTAGGTAGTAGACAGGTAGCTAGCTCATTTACAGTTGTGGCAGATAAGTCTTGATAAATAATGCGTGCTTGAGCCAGTATGAACTCGTTAGGGTGCTCTATGTTGAGCTAGGATAAAGATAATGTCTCTAGACGACACCAAAAGCACAACCTAGAAGATTCTCTTCGAAATATAGGCCTTAATAGCAAGACCAACAATGACTACGCCAAGTCGGAAGCCCTTTCGGTAGACTTTCGGTGGGGACTCGGCGGTTTGGTATCCACAATTCGGAGGCCATCGCCGAATATCATAACACCGGTCGACACAGCTCAGCCGGAACGAAGTGCCTTTGAGAGTTCAGGGGCTATCTATTTATTATAAATTCTTCTCATACTCAATCAATTTCTCGTGGTTCTCATCTCTCATTTTCCAAATAATTCAATAGAGTATTTCCAATTTTGGTATAACCTCCAACCTATACTTGAGTAATCACCCCTTCAGTAACGACACGGACCAAAATGTCCAAGCTACCTTCGACTATGCGCTCCCTTGTGGCGCCGAAATTCTGCAAACCGTCCGAATACGATGTCATTGACATGCCTCTGCCGACCATCAAGAAGCCAGACGATGTCCTCATCAGAATCTACGCCGGCGGCGTTATGACCGGCGACACACAGCGCGCTTACGGCGCGACGAGGATACTGCCAGGAAAAATGAAATTTCCCATGAAATTAGGGATCGAAGGTGTAAGTACCAATCACCACATTTCAGCTACATAGCGCCAACCCGCCATCTAGTCTGGCGTAGTAGCAGCCGTCGGATCAGCCGTGACCAAGTTCAAGCCAGGGGACGAAGTGTACGCCATAGCGCTACCGGGACGTCCAATGGACCTCTTCGCCGAAGCCGGCTTCCTGTCACAATACGGGGTATCGCCCGAGTCGTGCGTGCTCGCCAAGCCCGCGAGTCTCGCGCACGAGGACGCGACGTCGCTGTTCGGGTTCACGCAGACCGCCTACCAATGCGCCGAGATGGCCGTGCAGCTGATGCGCGAGAACGGCGTGACAGACGGGCTGGAGGGGAAGACGGTGTTCGTGGGAGGCGCGCTGAGCGGCACGGGCTCGGTCGCCATCCAGGTGCTGAAGAACCACTACCGCGTGGGCCGGGTGATCTCGACCGTGTCGACGGAGAAGCTGCCCCTCGTCGAGGAGTACCTGCCCGACCTCGTGGACCAGGTCGTCGACTACAAGACCACGAGGCGCCTCACCGACGCCATCCCGGCCGGCAGCGTCGACTTCGTCCTCAACACGCAGTGGGACCTCGTCAACACCTTCGCCCTCGCGAACCCGCGGAAGGGCGTCGTCGTCTCCATCAGCAGCGTGCCGCACCCGAGCCTCTTCCGCGAAATGGTGCCCTCCGCGCCCTTCTGGCTCCTCTGGGCCCTGACTGTCGCGCAGTGGTACTATGCTTTCAAGCTGCGGGGCACGAACATCAAGTACACGTTTGGTGAGTGGGGGGTGTTCGAACATAGATAGCCATGCTTCTTATCCATTCGAAAACACCATCTTATTCCTCTCAGTTTATTTCCCCTTACCTTTTCGAGTGATCCTTCATTTACATCAATGGGCTTCTGTCTATGAGAACAATTGCTGACCTATCACGTTCAAGTATCCGGAAACTTTGCTAAACGGGAGGAAGTCGAGCAAACAGGAGAGATCATCGCGACAGGCAAAGTCAAAGCCGTCAAGAGGGTAGTAGATCTCGAGGACATACAAGCGGTCAGGAAGGCATGCGAGCAAGTGTACACAGGCAAAGGGGGGGTAGGAAAGTTAGTGATTAAGATCCCCTGAGGACCTCGACCGACGGCCATGTATTACAATTATCATAGACCACATCAACAAGCACAAGCAACAACTAATTGGAACCGAATACGTTCTCTTTTTCACTATGGAATGCTAGAATACACCAAGACAACACACCAAGACGATACACGAAAGACGGAGTAGCCAGGGGTGGGGGGCCCGGCTTCGTCGATCGGTACCAGTGGCTGCAGAAGACAAAGGAATGCGGCGCCGGGGTGAAGAAGGAAATAACGAATGAGAGGCCTGTCGATTATGGTGCCGCGACGAGGTTTGGGAAACAAAGGAAATCGACGAGAGACGCCGGCATGCCCGGCACCAGCACGACCGAGCATGCCGGCACATCGGCGCGTTGGCGAGAATGGCCGTCGCGACGTCTAACTCTGCGCTGCGGGCGTGGCTGGGGGCCGGGCGACTCTCGACACGGAGTCGTAGCTGTTGTAGTTGAGGTTGCCGCTGTAATCGTTCTGCAAGCGTCTCTGGTAGTTGTCTCTCATCTGCAATCGGATCCAGACGACGGTCTTGTCCGGATCCTTGTTGTACTTGGACCCTACCAAGAACGCGGCGAACCTCCTCTTGCTCGGGCCGCCCTCGGTCGGCCGTAGCAGGTAGGGCTGCTCTGCTTTGGGATCTTCCTGGACGACGCCCAGCTGGAGCTTCTCTCCGCGTTGCTCGCCGAAGACGTTCAGGAGGTAGGCCACGCAGTAGATGTCGAAGAAGTCGGTGTCGTTCGTGTACATGAATGGGTGGAGAGCCGCGCACGCTGGTGACTTGGCCAAATCGTCGAGGGCTTCGGGAGTCGTGTGCAGATTCGGCTTGGCGATTTGATTGTTGATACTCTCTGATAGTGCCTGGCAGGCCGCGCTGTACAAGTATCTGTAGTCAACGTTCGTTGAAGTCCACATTGCCCCGGAGAAGGAGGCTCCGAATGCGTCTCTTGCCTTTCTCCGAGACGGGTTCGGGAACACACGTAGCGAAACAGCTCCGGTTCCCAGGTCCGTGTTCTTTCCGCCCTTAGGGGCAGTCTTTGGGGTTGGGACTTGGGTTGCCTGGGCCGGGGCGGTTCCGCCCATGGTAGGTGCAGTGTTCTTGGGCTTTTTATACGCCGGGAGGGTCAAAGAGTCGTCAAAATCGGTGTCCTTGTCAGTCTGCGCGGCACCACCGCTGCTAACAGTACTCGTGGCTGCCGCGAACTGGCCACCACTGCCGCCCGGTTGCAGGGGCACCGAAGTATCACTACGGAATTTCTTGGTTGTGGTTGCCGAGCTGTTCAAGAACTCGATGGGCATCTTACGCTTTCTCGGGTTGCTGCGAGGAATGTTCGACCTCGCAGTTGGGGGCACCAGCGGGATCAGCGGCGCACTCGCGTGAACGATTTTATTCCACACCCTTGGGAGGCCTAACAACCGATGCCTATAGAAAGGCTTTTCCGGATATAGCGCTGGTGAGAAGTCGTGTTAACATATTATACAGAGAGTAGGGGTGGTTGGCCACAGCCTAGGAGTTTGTCTTTTTGTATTTCACTTACCGTTGTTTAGCTCCTGGCTGATGAGTATCTTTTGTAACAAGGTATCTCCCATGGGGAACACAGCTGGTCCAGGTGCGAACTGCTGGTTAGTTCGCGTAAAGGGAATAAGCCCTGTTCTTGTCCTTCCTGCTAGTGTCTGTCCCCCTTTCATGCCCTTCCCCCCTTTCTTTGACCCTTTCGGACCCTTTGGTCCTTTTGGCCCTTTCGGGTTCGTTGTTCCCATTCCCCCCATTGTTGCTTTTTCGGTATCCATGGTATTGCCGTTACCGGTGTTGTTGCTACCAGTGTTATTACTGCTAGTGTTGTTGTTGCCGATGTTATTGCTGAAACTTTTGTCAACGTCGTACAAGTCTGTGTCGTAGATATTGTCGATGTTGATGTCGTCAACGCCGACCGTATTTATCTGGAGTGGTTCAACGAGTGGTTCAACGCTGTAGGAGTCTGGGTCGTTTTGGTCGATATGATCGACGTTATCGTCGCCACTGTCGGCGGCGTCAAAGAAGTCTGGGTCGTAGTTGGGTTTCTTGCGTTTGTTGTTAACCTTTCCGGAGGCGCCAACGAGATTGGGAGGCGGGGCCTCAAGACTAGGATCAATCTCCTCAAGATCCGGATCAATCTCCTCAGGATCCGGATCAATCTCAACGTCCGGATCAATATCTTCAACGTCCGGGTCACTATCCTCAAGATCCGGGTTAAAGCGTCTGGGGTTGTACCAGTGGTCCGGCTCAGGAGCGTGATGTACGAGAGGATGGGCGTACAGGGGCTTCTCAGTTCCTATGGGCACCCTGTTGGTCAAGATACCATAAGCTTGATCAGGCTTGGATGGGTCTATCCTAGCTACTTCGTCCTTGCGTGCGCGGATGGCCTCAAGTCTGTGTGGAAGGATACGAGAGGGTGGCCATCGTTGCATGTTAAAGAAGTGCCGCCGGGTATGTGGAGCCTGATACCTTCTTTGGTCCTTTGTTGCCCACTCAAAGAGACTAGGTCTTTCATAACCTTGGAACTCTTTGTCTGCTTGGTCTTTGAACCCACTTAGCCGGCCTGGGTACATGGTGGGCCGGTTCTGAAAACAGTTTTCAATGATCCCCTCCCGGATGACGGTGAAAGGGTTCTGAGCCCCAATGGGCGGATTCCTCTGGTACCATTCCGGGTCCGCCTTCGCAAGAACATCGTGGATGTCTGGAGGCAAGAGTGCCACTTCGCCATTGCCCGTTTGTATGGAAGTGTTCCATGCGTCTATAGCAAAATCGTAGTCTGCGACAGAAATATTCTGCCACCATTTCTCTAATATAGCAGGAGCTGAAAAAACATCTGTGTTGGCATCATTTTCGGGGCGTGGCTCTTTCAGATCCGCCGAGAGGTCCAGAGAAGGCTTTTTTCTCGCTTCGGCATATTTTTCCAGATACTGTAGTCTGTCCTTGATCTGATTCACGTATCTCATCGTCCGACCTGCGCGATAAGCTAAATTCCTGAAAAATTGTACTGTTTTCTCGGGCGTTTGTGGGTAGTCTGACTCAATCGCGTCATAGTACCTCCTCAAATGATTATGATTATCCTTGTGCTGCTCGCGATATTCCTTCAGGTAAGCTCCAACTGCTTCCCAGGGAGCTAGGTCTTCCCGACGAGGTACGCCTCGGTCGGCTTCAATGTCGTCTTGCAGAACATTGCCAACTTGATGTAGTCCTTCTGGCACAATATAGTCCTTTATGAACGCCCGTCTTCTGTCAAGCGCAGCGCTAGTTGCCGGTTCCTGATCTTGTGTTTCCACGCGTTCTAGTTCGTAGCGGAAGTCTAGTCCTGTATGATCCAGCATGAATTCTAGCTCACGAGAGAACCTAGGTCTGTTTCCAAGATACAACGACCAGTTGCCATAAGCAGTGTCATAGTGGTCCAAAATATCGTCTACATATTCCTCGTTCATTTCCTGGAACTGCCTCGTATCAAAGTAGCGCCACCTGACACGATCTTCAGGGTGTACATTGTAACTTGGTCGGCCAACTCTCGCAGGCTCACGTCTATGCTCCGGTATGTACCTGGAATTTGTTAGCGTGCCGCTTCGATCCATTTGTATTTATATCTGAACTTACACGCATCTTCCAAGATTTTGCAGCTCTACACACAAAAACTCCGCTTCTTCCAGAGAAAACTGATAGCAAGCGTTTGGATGCTCGGGATTGGGATCTTTCTCTCCACTTTCAATCAATTCCGAATCCGTACATCCGTTGATATATGCCACTGCTGCACGGAGCGTGCTCGGCTGATAGTTACGTTTGACGTTTTCGATATCGTCGTAGTTCTCCCCCCAGATGCTGACTGCCTTGCTGTCGGGGTGGCCCGATAGCTCCAAGCTTCTAAAGTACGACTGGAGCTTCGCATCAAAAATGATTGCAAGATTGTTGGATGGTAGCTTGGACGAATCGCACATCTCCAGCGTGCGTGACGGCTCGCATATATATCGTAACCATGCAATGTCAAGGTCGTCTAGAAGCTTAAAATTATCATCCTCGGTATTGTCTTGCTCATTGTCGATGCCAAGTCTACGTTTGATGTCCCGACGCCAATAACGCTTTCTGTCGCGTATATCATCGTCGTCCTCTGCTGGTAGGGACTGGCTATTGTCCATACCTGGGCCGCCTGTATACTCATGCCTTCCAGCATCAATATCTCGCAAAATCGCTCTTAAAAAGGGGCGAGGCGCTGCTCCCCATGCACTATGGATTAAGTTTTCGAGGTTCTCAAGATAATCGCCGATCTTCAGCCAGTGTTGATCGTGAACAGTCAATCCTCTATAGAGACGAGGCCCTCGGAAATTTGGAGGCAATGCCGAGGCCGAGAAATCGTCCCAATTCTCGAGGTTGTGGCGTCGACGTTGGCAAGATGCCAGGAAATCTACAATCTCCGTATGCTGAGAAGACCAATGGAGCCATGAAAATGGATCTTTCTCTTTTTCGTCGTTGACCTCAATGGGGTCAGGCACTCGTGGTACGTATGCAATATCTTTCGGCAAAGGAGCGGGAGGCGCATAAGGTAAAATGGGCCGACGCCATGGGGTGTTGATCACACGATTCTCGTGACTGGTAAACAGATTGAGGCATTGCTGAAGCGCAGCTCTTTGCCACCCGCGTCTGCGATAGAATGGTGTACCCTTGGTTCCATCCGGATTGTTAGAGTCCCCAGAGCCCACGGGACCATTATTATGCGGAGGGGGGGGATTGTCACAACCGCGCCTCAGGTATTTTTCGTATGCTGTGTTGTCGACGGCAAATATATTGTTTTTCCACATGGTCTTTTCATTCTTCTTGTTATTAGCACCGCTTTGAATTGACCTGAAAAAACTGTTCTCGCTGTCGACGTAATTATCAACCTCAGCTAGGGACGATGACCCAGTGGTTGGATCAGTTGTCTCGAGGGTCGTGCTCCAGACGAGCGAGGAATCATCAGGACGAGGTGTGGGCTTCACTGGCCGATACTGAGACTTTGAGCGGTCAGGCTCGGGAAGAGGAAACACTTTCGGATAAGTTAGGAGGCGCTCTTGCGTAGTTTGGCCTCGGAGTATATCATCAGTCCATGGTGTTTTTTCCTGAGCGCGGCTCTCGAAGCGTAGATGGACCCTAACCATCACACGCGCATCCTCCAAGGCAGCACGTAGTTTAGGATCGCCAAATCCTAAACTACCCGTCACCATCCGCCGATGAGCATCCGCAAGATACCCTCGTATGAGCATAAAGTTGGTGCTCCAGTTGACATCGCGACCAATGTCGTTGTCCCTAAGGTACTGGATAATGTTGGGAATTGTGATACTTGGGTTATATCCGTTTGGAGTGGACAGTATGTTTTGAACACCATCCGCCATTGCTATGTCCACATATTCATGGCCATCTTCATCCATAACGTCATCATTGTAGAGATCTTCAAGCTGTTGAAGAACCCACTCCCCTCCAACCCCCTTGTCTGGGTCGTGTATTGGCGCCATCGAGTAGGTAGGAAACCACTTGATCGAATGCAGTATCTACGGATAGAAAGTGGTTTAAAGATACTACGCTGCCCGGCGCTCAACTATGCAAGAGAGTAAAGGAAAAGAAGTAAGACGTCTGTGCTGGTCACTAATAGGCAGGGGTTGCGGTTCTTGTCTCTATTCGCATGGAATTCAACAGTACCCAGTGATGGAACGCAAACATTCCGAAGACAGCAGCCCCCGCCGGCTGCTCTTGGAGTCCTGCAATGCACTTTAAACAAAGAATGCTCGGGTCGTGGTCATAGCTGCAGGTGAGACAGCCACCGCACATTCATTTACCGTTTGCAGGTTTTCCAGCACACGACGCCTAATTGGCTTTGTTTGGAACTAGGCAATCGCGCATAAGTGGCTTAGCAAGCTACAGTACTCTACCAATGATTCATAATTATCCTGCGCATGACTGCGGGATCTAGTCGATATCACGGATCCACCGAAGTAGTCATGGCCGAGAAAAGGCCATTAGGGGATGACCGAAACTCGGATGGCGAAGGAGGAGATGGTTCAGGAGAACGTAGTGAGCGCGTCACCAGGACGCTCGGAATGACAGATGATGAATGGGCAGCGAGAGAACGACGACGAATTCGCTTTCTGGCGCTTCGAGAACAATGGGACCAGAAACAGAGAGATACTAAAAACCCGAGCAATAATCCGCAGGAGGTAATTGAAGGCCAGACAGACGTCACTGTAGAGGCAGGGCAATCGGAACGACTAGAGCCGCCGGTCGTTGAGGCTGATCGTCAAGAGAGAAAGCCCTGGGAATCGTTAGTTATTGGCAACTTGGGTGAGAACTTAAGCCGCATCGAGCGAAAAACCCGTGAAATTGAGCAACAGAGGTTTATTGTGCGCTACCATGAAGAAAATTCACCACATCAAGTAAAGCACAATAGAAGGATCCTAGAGAAACTACTCAAAGAAAGGAATAATATGGAGGATAACGAAGAGAACAACATGCCCCAGTACGTTGGCTCGCACCAGCCAGAAGCCCAGGTCCTAAGCTAACAATGATTGCACTAGAGATCAGCGAGAGAAAGAAGAACGCATCTCCAGCCGCTTGGAGCTTCTTCAATGGGCCCTCGACAATAGCAAATGTGATAATGAGAGGATAAACATTAGAGCAGCAATCCGAGGATACGAATCGGGAGAAATACCATATTCTTGTGACTTCACCCTGATATATGCGGGCCACATCGTCGATAGGTGTCAAACTTACAACTCTTTTTGCGTGGATAGAAGTGAAAGGCTCGACCGTTACTCCGCAAACCATGGGCCTGGTTGGCTCTGGCAAGAACCTCCTTTGGCTGGCTCCGGGACTAATGTGCTAGGAAAGAAAGGGATATGCATTGAGCGAAGCGGTGCCGCTAGTTCGTTTGGCGTCGGCAATTACAACATCAGCCTTAATTTCGCAATCCAACGAGACAAAGTTTCCAGGGGGGGATCACGTATTCCACGCACAACTCTTACAACGGGCAGAAAACGAAGAAAACGATCGGGGAATCGTGACAGTTCATGTCAATTGGAGACTCTGCTAGATAGTGGCGCGACATTTCCGATAATATTCGAGTCTGATCTGGCACGGTTGAATGTGAACTTGAGAAAATACCCAGCTCAAGGTACGCTGACGCTTAGCATTGTTGGGGGCAAAAGCAAGCTTAAATTCTACGAGATGTATGTGTCAGTATGCTCCGATAAGGGGGAATCGTTGGTTGGCAAAGAAAAAGATGCAGTCTGGCCAAACGAACCGAAGACTTTGGGCGGATTCTGTCCGGTTTTGGCGCTTCCGGACCCAATCGCGAATAGCGGTGGAGATCGTCTTAGCGGTATGATACCATTCGATGCTTGCTATATATCCTCAGCGCCGAGCATGAGAAGACTCTGGTTCGGGGAGGATCGGAGAGACATACTGGGCACCAGCCGCCTACCTGCCCATCTTAGGTTTGATAGCGACAACAAGTTCATCCTTGAATATCCTGAAGAATTTGAAGATCTTCGACGATCCGCGCAGACCCCTGATCGCGTAGTGTTCGTCCACGAATTCCCAGGCAACCCTGACACTATACTCAATGATACCGACTTAACAGCTCGAGGGAAAAGCGAACTTACTATCGGACACTACGAAACGGCACCTAGTACTTCCAAGCGGACCGGGCAAGTCTTGCAACAACGGATTCTTCAGGTCGAGCCACGGAAGGGTCTCTTCAAGATCGTCCCTGACGACCAGGCCCGACTGTGGACGAGCAAATTCGAATCATCCCAAAGAAGCCCTGAAATACTATATTGTGGCTCGAGTACTAGCTCTAAAAAACAGCATAGTTAGGCCTAGTGAAGCAAGTGATGAGTGTCTTCGAGACAAGCAAGGTGTTGACCTCAGTTAGCTAACTGATATTTTTGACCAAGCTTTGCACGTACATACGCAGGTTGCTCACATGAGCGACTGATAACGAAGCGAATATATCTATAGAATAGAGCACAATAATTTTCTTCCTCTGCTGTCAAATTATCCTCAAGTAGTACCATGACGTTACTTCAACTGCAGTTTCCAGTGGTCGCAGTCGAGGAACTGGTTAAACCATGTACTGTCTTTACGGAAAGAGGCTAATTGTCACACATCTGATGAATCAACACTCACATGGCTATTTAGGGACGGTCTCTGATCCTACAGCCTCGTCGAAGTCATATAATACCGAGGCTTTAATTGGGTCCTTGCGAATGCTTTGGAGGCTCGCTTCGAAGCGTTCGGTAGTCGAGGAAATAGTTTGTAGGTAGTAGTACTATAACCGAATTCTTTCGATATTTCGGCACAAGCTTAGTAGCTCACCAACCCAGAGAAGGTGGTAGTAAATCCCAGCTGCGGTCATAAGACGCTACCGTCATCCTCGTGATTTGCTTGCCAGCACCAAACGCGCAAAAAGGGCTGCGGAGCGGATGTACATTATGTCAGCATGAGGTGACTATACTCATGATGCAACGTTTTCGAGACATATCTGTTGTTAGGCGACTCGGCTTCCTTGTTCGTCAATCCTCGGCGAATTACGTGTACCGTCGCCAGGAGCTGGTGTCTAAGCCGGAGCACTATGCAGTTTACAGTGGGTTTCCGTAGGTAGGTCTCTTCCAGTTGGTTTCACCCATCACAGCTAAACGCTAGGCTTGAAATGGTGCGGAAACAAAGTAGCGAATGTGATCATGATGTGGTAAAAACGAGAGGTTGGTATGAGCTGAAAGAGTAATCGCTTCTCAAATTCCGAGGCACGCCAAGCAAAGAGGAGAGAACTCGAGCGCGTCCCAACGGCCAAGTGGGAACGAAGAACATAACGAAACGCGTAAAGTAGGTACCTACCTACCTACTACCTACCTATATAACCCCGTAAANNCATACTATTATACTAGGATTAATAGCTACATCACGCATAGAAAGCTACCATCAATCCTCCGCCGAGCCGTTGTAGTGGAACGAGCGGGCTACCTACGATATCTTTGACTTATATTATTATTTAGAGCGAGATGGATTCCAATTATTTGGTTTCCTCGTGGGTTTGACTCATTGCATTCCCACCGATGCATCTTTTCTCTTCTCTCTTTTTCTTTGGTAAATGGGTGCGGGTCTAGAATGTCACTTCACCGAGTCAACGGAGTGATGATGAGGAGAAATGAAGAGAAAAACTTTTTTTTCCTGCAGTTCTTAAGTAATAAAGCCACTTCGATGGTATCCATGCGCAGAGAAGGAAACGCTTCCACTGTTCAGCTGTACGGGGCGTTGCCGCGGCTATCTCGTTATTGCAGCTACCTAGCCCCTCTTGCGACGCCTTTCTCGACCATTTAAACAGTTGTGATTCGCCCGAGGATGAACATGAAGGAGCCCAACCCGGGTACTGTATGCTACTAATGCGGCAACAGAATCTGCACGCAATCGTTGGATGCTACGGTAGACAAGCTAACGAGTAAGTAGTACTAGAGGTAGCGAGTCCTTGAGTCGATCCTCTCGTACTGTCGAAGGGAGGGGCCGAAGGTCTCGCGGCCTGTTGCCAAATGTGGTTGGTATAGGGATGCTATATACTCACGTAAACTTGTAAAGCTCGCGTCGCTAGCCTACCTACACAACTAGGTACATGCATGAACGGTTGCCTGACAAGTGAAACTTTGCCGCGAACCTGTTCTCTCGAGCCTCGTCGCCGACCACGCTACCGATTGCCACTGTAGACAAGAAACACGTTTCCACGGCGGGCATCTGGAAACGACGGCTTCTGGGCGAGAGCCTAACGTCACCCACACCGACTTGAAGAGCACTTTAGCGTTCAATTTTCGGTTGTTTAGGTGCCTAATGTAGTTACAGTACTGACACGCTGAGCAGCCAGTGGTGACACAATGTCACAGCCTGGGATCAATGCACAACATACTACCTACAGTACGTACAGATAACCAAACTCGGCTGGCAACGCTAGTTCCATAACGTCAGCCGTCCTAAATTAGACTGTTGTAAGCGTAGGTCTTTTTACACCAACCACTGCAATAAGCTCTACTGTAGCAAAGACTGGACAGGGCTGTACCAAGCCAACAAGCCAACAGAGCTAAGCCGTTTGGCCAATGACCGTCTCCGGCTTGTAAATCGCCCGCAGCCCTAGTATTCATCTTGTGACCCTATCGATTTTGGGCATTCTCAAAAAGCGCCATGTCCTACATTGTATGACCCCACGATCAGCTGACCCGGGAGGTATACTCATGATCCTACGTCAGGTCTAGAGCCTAATCGAGGCGATCAAACCGTGTAAGAAGAGAATAACGGAGCTGGCAGGGTTTTTATTAGTATAGATCCTAGATGCGGAGTTAAGGCTAATGACAAGCGCACGATTGGCGACGACATCTTGCTAGTAAGTTTGAAACAGCCCGCCGATGCATGTCCGTGACGTCTACAGTCTACAGATCTGCTTATGTACCTACCTTGCAAGGTAGCTAGCTACTGCATGTGATAAGTTTGGAACCTTGCGAGCCGGAAGAAGTACAGTATTGTAGAGGTTTAGATAGTTGTCTTAGGTACATGTACAGTAGATGGGTAGAGACAGTTTTTATAAACCTTTACTTAGTTACCTAATGTACATACAGAAACTTTCAAGGTCTACAGTAGGTAGGTAGTATTCTATTAATGCCAAACGAGACGTAATTCTACATGTACCGGTATACTACAGTAGATTAAATTGTTCCTCAGGCCGCTTCTAGCACCAGCCGGCGTCGGCCTAAGAAGCGCCGAAGAAGAAGGAGAATTTTCTATTTGGGGCCTTTTTACTCTGCCCTACTGACTAGAACGAGCCGTCGCCTGGTAGATCATGTTTTCAAGTATCACCGTGTGACACTAATGCATCTCCGCCCATTTCAAGGTCGTGTCTGGTCTGGTCTACTGTACTGTACCTGTGTTCTTAGTACTGGTAGAGAATGTTGTACTGTTACAGTACCAATGAGGGGCCCGATACGACCCCGCTCGGTGACATGGATGAATGAATACCTACTCGAGTTTCTCGGTATACGTACGAAGCGTGCAGGTATAGAAAACAATTTGCACTAGTAACTGACCTACATAATAGGCGTTCTGTAATAGGTATACAGAATACAGTACACTACGCGTGTATCCAGCTGGAACATGAACAAACATGAGCTAGGATTTGCATCTGCGGCGTGACCACCCAGTTCATTGTCCGAAGGCGGATTAGCTCGAGCTCCGGATTCGTCAAGGTAGGCTAAGAATAACAGGAGCCCGCCCGATCTCCCTCCTCCCTCTTCTTGTCGTCTCCCGGGGTGCCCGCATATTCGTTCGCGTCGCGTAGCCAACGCGTCGGGATTTCGTGTCTCGCGGACCGTGAGAAGCTCTTTACACTACGGCGCTGATGAGAGAAATACCGCTTCACCCAACGCCAAGACGTCGCATTTGCGCCTGGACATCATATAGTTTTTGTTGCCTACATACCACATCAACATCTGAGCGTAGAGCGGCTCACAGGCCTAATGCAACGACGGGTTCGGGTGACCTGGTGATTGACGGCAGAGCTTTGGCATGGGGCTTCTTCTCAGTTGTATGAAATCTATAATTGGTTGAGCAGGAGGGAGGCCGTCTCCTTATTAATATAGGGCACAATAGGATTGGGTATGTGTTTCGAAGACTGCATCGTTCCTGGCCGTGTCGAACCATAGACAGGAACGTTAAGATCATGGTGCATCGTATGTCGTACCACTGCAGACGCGGCCACTTGGTCCGCAGCACATGGCAAGGGGTTACAGCCAGCCCTCGCAGCTCGCCAATTGGTCTGCCGAAGCATTCTCCGCATCGAGCCTTTGAGCAGGTATTCAGTATGTAAGTAATGTGCCGGAATGGGCCGCCTAGACTATGGGCCGTTTCCTTTTAGGAAGTTATCCTGTGCGTTCCCTCTGAAACTTCGGCAAAAGCTGGTACTAATCAAGACATATCATGAGATATATATACATGAGATATAGGTAGGTATATGTCTCTTGCGACGACAAGCTCGGCTCTGTCTGCCTCCTTCCACGCCGCCCTAGGTCTTACAAGGGCCTTGCCAATCGGCGTAATCGAGACTCTCAATGCGTGGGTCTCTACCTATGTAGGTAATTGGAGACACCCGCACATACCTTATACATACAGGCGTACAGTACTGTATCTTGATTACAGTATGTAGTATTTCCCTTTCGAATCATGCATGTTGGTGCGAATGGGCTTGGCCTACGGGTATATAACTCCCTCTACACTTATCTTATATATACGTCTTCTCAATACTCGAGAACGAATGTCAGTAGAGATTACTAGTACTGTGCTCCGTTAGTGCTCTGATTAGATGAAGAGAGAAAGCACTGCTAGATCCTACGTATCTTGATTGCATTCGGGGTAGGAAATAGCATGAAAAGCATAATATTGACCAATAACTAACTGAATGGACCACGCGTACACACTGTTGACGTAGTTGTGGTTCTCCACCGATCATTGCATCTATCGGCGTTAACTCACGCCAGACCTCTGAAGGTTTCTGGTTTGTCTCGGGAATGTCCTACACTCCCGGCCAGCGCTATCTCCATCTAGCACGCTTTTGCCATTACATTTTGCGGGTGGCACACACTATAACCGGGAAGGTTGCATTAGGGTAAGCTGTGTGGTCCCAGTCCGCCGGGACGCGGTGCCAGCCAGAACAGCCTTAATCATGTGTGGCTTCAAGATCCCCGCATTTTAAGGATTTCTGCCAATGCTGGCGGCCAGCTGCAAGATGACCAGCAAGTCATCTATCCACTCGTCCTCGTTTGGCGTCAGCTGAAGTCCGAAAGTACCGATATTTTCGTTTGAAGAGGGGCTGGTATCTTGATGGTACTCCAAGGCTTGCAACCAAGCTTTTTACTGCTCTATAATTCATATCCCTCACCTCTTTTCTTCTTCTTCACTAACCATTAACAAGTGAGAAGAAACCAAGCAGTCTAGTTCATTGAGCGATTTTGATGGGGCACGCGGCACTGACAATGTTGTTATCCGTTTCGTGTGGGATTCTATTTCTTGGGACCTCGTTATTCCATAGTTTACGCCGATTCATAATCTCGTCTCCGGGCGAAGGCGGTGTAGTCGACTAGGTGACCGGTTATAATGTCTCACCTAGGACCATCATTGCGACATATTACTGGTTACAAGGTCTCGGGCTTAGTTCCAGAGCTTATATTTCATTATCAGATTAGTGTCAGCCCAGTACCATTTAAAAATACCAATAGTGGCCTCGTAGTTTATGCGGGCAAGTAATGGCTGCGACAGAGTCATGCATGAAGAAATAGGGTCCATCAAATCGCTTTCTATTTTGCATTAAACGCAATTTGTTTATGACGGCTGCCTTACTTATCTCACTTTCATGTGAATACCTTGGCGCATCGTCAACACCGGGGTCCTGTAGTACAATACCGAGACAGCCGCCGCAAGACGATCGACCAAGGTTCAAATGCCTCATCTGGTCTCGGATAGTCGCCGAGCATGATCGCTGACGGCCAACCTTTCACTTGGCGAGGGTAAGATTAGGTACTGTTCAGAGGCCGATTGGTAGCCCTAGGGTTTAGGCTTGCAAGGAGGTCCATGTGCGTGAGGAAAGATTAAGTCTTAACAGCGTTGACCGCCGGAGGACGTGGAAGCACATCATTTGGCGGGCCGAGATTGGAGAAGCTGCCAATTCGCTGACTTGCAGTCGGTTTGAACAGGTAAACCGAGGACAATCCAGCGATCATGAGATCTGATCTACATCGAGAAGTCGACAAATCCCATTTAACGCTTTGCTTAGACCTAATGAATGGCATTGCTCCTTCATGCAGCTAATCCCAACGCTAGCTAACCGACACAGGCTCGTTGCCAACCAAATGCTTTATAGAAAAGCGAGCAACGTAGTTCATCGACAAGATTTACCCGATCGGGATCGTCATGCGAATCACGAGCAGGCGGGCATGAACATGTCAACACACAATGCCGCGAACCCCAACCGCCGGGTCCACCATCGTCAGGTTGGATGCGTCATAGACTATCTAGTAGCTTTTAATATTCATAAGAACGAAGTGGTGTACTGTAAAGATGCGAGATGACTGGAGAGAATAGTTGGCACTAGGCAGGACAAATCCCGGTTTTGATGTTTCCCCATAATACACTTTCCTTGCAAGGCTAGACCATAGATCGGAGATACTTGCATACAGAATACCTAATGCCACTCGACTTGGTGAATTAATGTGGCTAGTTTCATATCGGAGCTGCCCGCTTCATAGCACAACTTGAAGTCGAGTTGAACAAGTCGCTAAACTAGGAATAAGAGGTGGCTTTGCTAAAGTCCGTCAGGACTCTTAAATTTACGTTTGGAACAGGTAGCTATGTAGTTACTTACAGTAAGGTAGGCGATATATAGCGGGCTATGTACCTACTTATTGGTTTCAGGATGGCAAACCAATTGCCCGCTTATTGTCTTGAACGTGTCTAATACGACTCTCTTCTAGAAAATATCAACAGGTATCATCGAGTATTTCACCATGCAGTACCGTTGATCTTAAAAAAATCTCCGTTCGAGCTCCCTGCCGACACAACATCGACTTGCCTTGCAGCAATGTCTGGGGTAAAGTACAGGATACGCGGTGCTTTCATGTACCGTGGCCCTTCAGTAACTTTGAAACCCAAAAGTGGTGGCTACCCGGATAAACGGGCTGTATTTAGATGCGCTCGCTATCTGGGAACGAGCGGAGCCTGAGTAGTAGGTGTTTCTACTAAAGCAGTATACGCCAGGTACAAGTAGGCTAATACCCTAAGCCTAGACTCCTCCCTTGAGGCCCAGGAAGGCAGAGGGACTGGCTGGGCTGCCGTCTGGTTGCCGTCTCTTACCTATGCGAGACGGCACCGAGAGCTGCCTTGCAGCTTTCCTTCCATCGTGGAATGGGCTCAGAAAATGTGACAATAGCATACAGTGCATTGGCGAGACACGAGGTTTGGGTTGTGCGATCAAAAGCCATGCGACGCAATGCGATGCCATATGTGACGTGCCGTAACTGTAACTCTAGATATATGTGACTCGGCTCTTCAGACAGGACGCAGGTAATATAAGCTGTGGATTGGTGTCACGTAATATAGATGCAGGCTGTTCCTCTCATCAGGCGTACTGTATGTTGAAATCTCATGGCCAGGGCCAGATAATACAGTATATTGCTATGAAGAAGGTCTTCAAAAAATTTCTCCGATGCCTTGTCCATATGTGTACTTCGTACAGTAAGGAGCATTTCCCTACTGCCGTCTTTGCCAAGAGACGCCTAAGTAAGTACTTAGTATGTAAGCTATCTCAACTATAGTTAGTAGTGTCGAGATGTAAATAGACTGTGCATCGATAGAGCGATACTATTTCAAGAAAAGAATTCACATATCATGATGGATTTAGTGATGGAACGCTCGTGCCACAATGACAACATTTCTCGCTGCTGCTTTTTCCTTTTCTGCACAGCATACATACCCAAGACTTATACTACCTAGCCTACAGTAAGTGATCAATTAGCTTAGAGCAATAGTGAGGGCTACGATATTATCATCAACACCCCTTTTCTTTTTTGATGCATAGGACCTTGTCGCTACTATTCTATCTAACGTGAAGGAGATAAATGCAAACAGGGTCAGCATGTAGTATAAGCCACGCTGAATTGAATTTGGTCAGTAATAAATAAGTATTGAGGCGGGTAGACATCCAATCTCCTCAATGAAGAGATGATCTGATCTGATCTGCCCAGGAAGGGCCACATTTCCCTAGCGGTTGGCCATGGCCGTTGATGGGTATGTGTTTTGCCCAAGCGGGAGGTGACTACAGTACGGTCGCCCATCATTGGCGCAGATGAGGTAGTAGTTGGGAGCCAAATCCAGGCTCTAACAGTGGCCTGGTTCTCCAGGTCGGTCTCTTGTTCAGGCTGAGTAGGGGTTGCTCTGTTCCCGGCCAGGTCAGAATGGAAGGCATCTATTGGCGGCCGGGGGCGACGCGGCGCGCTGACAAGCCCGAATTAGTCGTATGTAGCGCTCGCCTACTACCTAGTCTAGGGCATGGCAGGATGGATTCAGAAGGTCTGTTTCCGTGCCGGGCCTGCAGCGGGATGGATCCCATCGACACACACGACACGCATGATTAATTGATTGCAAAGTCGTGTAGAGCGCGCGTCGGCGCGGGTTGATTGGCCCATAGCTGCTGGGGACGAGGCCGCCCTGGCGCGAATGGGTCGCCCAACTGCCTTGCATTCTTGCGGAGTCCCGTCCTAAAGGCTGAAGCAGCGCCGCCAGAAGCAATGATCCCCTGGTGTCCCCAACTCTGGTACTCTCAACGTCGGCAACGGTGCGAGGAGGTGGTGTTCCAGTACCCAAGGTACCCGAGCACTAAACCAATGACTCTGTCCTGCATCCGTGCGGGTGCGCGCACGCCGTGAAGCGCGTTAAGTGGTTCGGACATGTAGCATGTTTCGGTATGGCGTGGGACCTGAAATTGCGGTCCAGCACCTTACTGTGCACAGCGGACGCGGATCCGAGCGTGCTGCTATTCATTTGAAGCATAGAGCAGTTGAGGCGCTGCTGGTGTGCATTAGGCTGTTCCTACAAAACGCCCGGTTGATTGAGACCTGACTAATCGTCGCGAACACGACAACTGCTCTCTATTATGTGCACTTGGTAAGCAGTGAGCGATCTACATTACATCATCATCATCATCATCATCATCAAAATCGGCATCGAACTATCGTTACCGGCACGCCGTCTCTCTGCTGTGCGTGATGTGGTGCGCGACGCCCTGTGGGAGATCTCTACGAGCCATTGGATGCGATTGGCTCGAAACCTCCACAATAGAGGGATTCTCATGTTTTTTCGATGGCGGTTCCGAGATGCTGGTGTAACTGCTAAGACGCCAGGCTGGTGGTGCAATCCTCTGCTGTACTCTGTACAGTGCTGCTGTATGCGTAAGGAGCGCAGTCCTGTCAGCTGCAATCTTGTCTTCTGTGCCCCCCCTAAGCTCTCACTTTGGAGAAGATCGCCAACGTCGGCATGTGAGTGGTTGGATATCGAGCCCTACGGCACGGTTCAGGGCCCCTGCTACCACTCCTATCTCTTGGTGTGTATACACTTGCATGCATACTGGGTTTAGCAGAATACCTAGAATGTCGATGGCTCTTTTGATATAGGACACGAACAAGGTATGACACGGTGAGGTGACCATATTGACAAACAGAGGCTGCCGATGACGCGACGACTTTGAACGCTGTTGATTCCCTCCTTGGATGAACAAATTCTGGACTGACCATCAGATGGCCGACTTCATACCAATCAAACTCAAGGTGGGGAGTCATGAGTATGTTGAAAAGGCCTCTTCCTGGCCTGCATGGTCGGTATCCGGCCGCGGAAATTGTATGATGATAGTGCCCCTATCGGCGACTACAGATCATGCATCGAGACACCAAGTTCTGAGGCCAAATCGCACGTTCTTATTTATGGGGAGAGCCATATCGCTACCTATCGGGCGCGAAGGTATAGAACTCAGTAGTATAATATAGTGCTGCCTGCCGACTTAGAGGTAGGCTCTCGTGCGGAGGTTTTGGAGCGTAATATTACGTGCATATCTCGACCAGTGACAGCTATAGGGAGGGAGTACCTAGGTACGTGTGAGGCCCCCCAAACCGGCCTCCTGGCCTCAAGGGAAGAGACCGTCGAAAGACCAGCTGACAAAGGCCAAACAAACAAACAAACCATCGATCGATCAATCATCAATCAGGTGAATAACGTGGTGCAACCATCCGAACCGCTGGCCAGTTGTCGCCAATATCTGCAAACTTGAAGCTCCAGGCTGCTTCTAAATGGCCTTGTACATTGTCCTTTTGACAAAGAGCAAGCAATGCTCTTTTGGCTATCCAATACCGTATGTACAAACAGACTTGCATAACGACAGTGCGGGCTTGGCTCGGCTGTATAGGCAGTGACAATGCAAACACCAAATCTGGAATCCTGCTATGAAAAAGCCACGATCCGTTTCGTACTACAGTACCGTATTGCTACACTGTGCACTAGTAAGATGTTTGCTTGAGAATTCCCTAGGTACGCAGTAGCATCTACAGTAGTGCACAGTGGTTTCAAGGCCCCTCCTTGCTTGCTGGATGGATACCACTTTACAACAGGTACAGTACAGTACCTACATGATGTCGGTGGTTTGAAGCTCGTACCCGACGGGCTGGGTGTGAAGTCGCCATTCCATTGTCTACGGTAACTCCTGACATTTGAATATAAATTGGCAATTTACATATACATAATATCACTGCATCGGATGTGAGGCCAGGCGGTTCCAACCAGGGCGGGTGTTTTGGAAATACCAGTATTGTATACTGCAGGTACAGTATATGTCGCAACCAAGGTTTCCAAGGCTTTCCAGTTCTGCTACCTCGGTGGGCGGACATGAGTACATACCCGTAAATTCATGCAAATAGCCACATTGTCCGGCCGAAGAAGAGCGAGTCAGTCCAATATATAAATTAGCTAAGACAGTACAATGCATCTCTACACCGCTTCGACGTGGGGAGAAAAATAGCTACATATGCAATTATAATACCGGATTGCCCGCGTCCACAATATGAGCAGTAGTTTTCTCTCAATCCCTCTTAATTTGAGGTTATGTCTATTCGTATCCGCACTGTATTTATTGAGCGAGGTTTGTGATGAATTTCATCCGAGTAGGTACCTACCTACCTACATCATCCATCTATTATTTCACTACCCGGTAGCAGCAGTAGCTGGTCAAGCTAGGTGCGTATTCTACCTAGGTGCGTACTCTACCTGGGCTAAGTAGTGAGGCTGGGATTCGTTTTAAAGCGTTTTAAAGCAGGATTTCTTACTCTCTTGATACCACCTTACTTGGCCAGCATGGGTAGCAGCTGATTATACGTATACGGCATTCTTCTATCATTTGCTGCGGAAGAGAAATCAGGTGTAGTACAAGGGATACCAAGGGAAGGACAAACGCAAATATTACATAGCACACATGTGCACATCCTCATACCTACTATCTATACACTACGTCGGCTCGGAGCTGCTAAATGGCAAATACTTGATATGCTCGTGAGGAGTCGTAGGCACCTACCTACTATAGTCAGTCTATAGGTAGGTAATATCTTCCCATGCTGTAATCCGTGCAAAATACAGTGCGGGAGGCCAGGCCTCGGCTTGTCGTTAGTGCAAATACCACTGTGCGTGTCATTCCAAATCGCGACACTGTAAGTGGGTGGGCACTCTGCTCTGTAAGTAGGTATATATGTACACTACAGAGTCCTCCTGTACAGAGGAGAGGGAGCTTCAAAGTGGGTAGTGTACGTACTGCCGTGTGCGGAACAACATGGAGCTGAAGGTACTTCTGACCTGCAGCTCAGCCATCACTGATCTCTCGCATCTTACAGGCCGTCCCGTGTCGCGCTCGTCGCCAGCCCCTGCCGCTCCGCTGCTTGCTATTGCCATTGCTGGGCCCATCCTGGCACATGGAGCCTTGGTGCTGCAGTTGGCGTGCAGTGTGCAGTGTGCGGTGCCCTGCAGCGCAGCGCAGCGCAGTGGTTCTCTGTCCAGTCCGTGTCCCCTCTTTCCCTTTCCCTTCCTCTTCCCCTGTACCGTAGCGTACTGTACTTATTTATGTAGTGTACATCCACTCGTCACCCATCACAGATCCCTCCACCTACTTACCTCTTCCATCCAAGAGCGGTAGTGTAGGTACTTCCCATGTCGGCTGAGGTACATTGTATCTGTGGGTTTTCTACCGTATCCGCCGGCGTCTTAAAAGTACCTCTCTCCTAAAAGCCAATCTCTTCCAATCCTTTTTCATCTCCTACATCCTCCTCCAACTTGAGGACGCCTCTCCTATCCTCTCCTTCCTCACCTCCTCACTCTCCTCCATCCGATCCATTCATTCCCTTTCTCTCGACGCATCTCCCTACGATAGTCTCCCTGCTCAATGAAAAAAGGAGAGGGAAGGAGGAGAGATATATCTTTGGGGCCGCCACTAGTCGAAAAGGAACAGAGGTCCGAGCTTGAACGTGCTGCTTGGTGCACCTGGGGAAAAAGTTGAAGTTAAAGGTCAGGAACGAGATAATAAGGCAGATAGTCTCCCTATTTGCTTTATTAGACAGCCCAACTCATTCTCCTCCCACGAGTCTTCCACCGCGCTTAGTCGTCCCTCTCCTAGCTGGAATTCCTCGCAATTAATAATCTCGTTCGTTTTGACGAGGAATCTGTCAATCACCACATTCCCTCCCTTCGGTTCATCCCATCCCCCACATCCACCTACCAACAATTCCCCCCTTTGGCCCGCTCCCAAACCATCGGTCGATACCTCGTGCTCATTCCTCGGTCGATATCCCTCCCCGAGAAGAGATTTTCGCCTGTCACTCGTGCCAACGGTACCTGGAATCTGACTTTGGCCATTATAGTACAGTGGATCGATCGCCTCCAGACACATCAGTCTCGGACTCTATATACGTAGAGTCTGATTCTGACTGGAGCATCCCGCTTACGAGCCCTACATGAGCCCCGTCACTTTGACGACTACCTCGAGATAGAAGCGTCGCTTGTGCAGAGGTACGTGGTAGAGACGAGATTAAACCAACAGACTATGGCGGATGTGGTCCTGATTTGTTCTATTTCGTTGTAGTGGCATGTCGATAGGTTCCCAGTGTTCCAACGGTATCCTCCATACACACACGCTTCTTCTTCGCGTTGAGCAGATAAGCTTGCCCGTGGGACCCGTTAACTCGCTGTTCCCACCGTGTTCCCCAGGAATCGTTTAATTTCCTGGCGACTAATCGTGGCGGTAAGGGAGACCTCCTTTTTAAGCATAATTCTGCCTAGGTGCCGACGTCATGGTTCGGTCTGCATACATATTCGGGTCTATTGGACACCTTCAGAGACAACCTATTCGTCGCGTTCCAGAAGCACTCCCCCCGCACAGACCCATATCGATTCACAACGGGCACTATTGTGTTCAATATGGCACCGCAGCTGTCTCTAGTTTTGTTCATGCAGTCGATTGAATTGCATTGTACCTGGTTCCGGGGCTGACCTAATTTTTATAGAGCTATTCACTCAACTCTTAAAGGGCTAATCCCCAGCCCTGGTTACCTCGAACACCACCATTTCGCGGCAACCACTCGACCTCTTGTCATTCTTTTTTTTTCTCTTCAAGTAACTGTTCACCACGCTCCTTAATACACTAATGTTGATACGGTCTGTCTACCTGAGATAATACGCTCATTTCTACTCAACTACGACGACCAACTTAATACTCTCGCTCAAGCAACAAGATTCCTGGAGAACCTGACCCTCACTCTTTCCACAACGACTCCGCCTCTGAGACACCCGTCTTCCAATCCTCTCTCGACAACAGTCAACACGTTTCGACCACCATGGCGTACGCTTCCAACAACTCCGGCTTCTTCATCGAGTCCGACGAGCCACGACGCATTAATATGAAGGATGCTGCCAAGATATTGGCCCGTAATCGGCAAGAAATGATCGCCAATGAGCTCTCCCGTCTTGCCGGTGATGAATACCTGGAGGATATCATGCAGCATATGAGACACATGGAAGTGAGTGATTTCGGAACCTGAAATGCTTTTGCAATCATGAATCGTTGTCTATCATGCTTGCGGTATATCATCATAGACTGAGGGTGATGGCTAACGTGATGCAAAAGGACGAAACGTTACCTGATGCCAACTTGATCGATATGCAACGAGAAATTCAGTGGTTTATGAGGCCGTATCTAATTGATTTTCTCATCGAGGCCCACGCCGCGTTCGCTCTCCTACCCGAGACACTCTTCTTGACTATTAATCTACTGGATCGCTACTGCTCAAAGCGCGTCGTCTATAAACAACACTATCAGCTCGTCGGATGCGCAGCACTCCTGATCGCTGCTAAGTACGGAGACAAGAAGGATCGAGTACCCCAAATCAACGAGTTGAACAACATGTGCTGTGGATTGTACGATTCGGGCATGTTTACGCAGATGGAGATGCATGTGCTCAACACACTGGACTGGAGCATTGGCCATCCCACCGTCGACTTCTTCACCCAATTGATTGTGGCTGAGGAAGCAGACGACCGAGAAGTCGAGCATATGGCTGCTTACCTCTGTGAAATTGCCTTGTATCACCGCGACTTTGTTTCGACGAAGCCATCCATCATGGCTCGGGCTTCCCTAGCCCTCGCGCGCGCTATCCTAGGACGACCAGAAGTCAACGACGGCGCGTGGGATAATGTTGAGCATCTCACGGTTATAACGCTTTCGCAGCACCTGCACCAACCTTCGGTCACCCTGTCGAGGAAGTATTCCTCCCCCCACTTGTCCCCGTGTATCCGGGAGACTTTCCGAGTTCCTGGTACACCAAGCCGCCATGTCTAGGAGAGCACAACAAGCGCCCCCCTCTCCTCCTGCCGAGCCGATGATGAGTTCGAGTCACTCTGCCATCTATAACACTCCTCAGAAGGGCTCCGGTGCGGCCCCCGCCCCTGCAGATGGCTATATTACACCACCCATCACCCCCGACGGAATGTGCTTTGCTGCGGCAGATCCCCTGAACAAATACGTTCCGCCCAGGTGTCCAGTCACCCCCACACCTCAAGACCCTAGCGTAGCAGGATATTCGCAGCGACAACAACCGCAGCACTATGCGACGTATCCATACGACGAATACCACGGCCAGACGGTTGCTTAGGAATCATACCTCTGGACTTCTGGGTTTCCTCTGGCCAACCGGGCATTTCAATCTATGCCCATCCTCAACGCCTCAGAGGCGCTCTCGGCATTAAATGCCACCATTTCACCGCATGACCTTTACCATTGGAAGAGAAAAAGATTGTTGCATACATTTGACGGTTAGGGATATCTCCATGGCATTAGCGACTTGATTCGAGTTCATTTCCTTTTTCAATCATACCCACTGCGCGAGTTACCTTGCATCTAAGCAACGAACGATTGCCGTCACCAAAAAAATGATTTCAACTGCGCGAGTTTAGGCGTCCACCAGCATTTCCCTTTTTACCGAAACGCCCAGATTGCAGGGAAGAAGAGAAGAAGACGTGCGCGAGCAAATATGCCCACAGGGAGGATAGTGGGAGAGGAGGATAAAAACGGAGAAATAGTTGCTCACGGATTCTTAGGCTCCCTGAAAAGGGCGCAACGGATCGCGAGGGATGACCGGCAAGAGTAAACATATGCGAAGGGTGACGGTTAGCCCATGGCGAGTTTGCTTGAATGTCAGCCCCTTCACCTTGGGTGAAGAATCTTGCGGCCTATTGCATTATACCGTGATCACACGACAGCAAACACGATGAAGTCGCACAGACATTCGCACCGGTCCCCCAGGAGGGAGAATAATTCATTCTTGGCAGAGGTAGATTACTATAGACGTGAGGGGGACCCTCTGACGATACCCTGACTACGTGTCATTATTGCAGATCACTTCATATTCATAGTTGCGCCGCTGCACGTAAATACATCAATCAGATCAGTCAAAACACTTTTTCCATCTCGATCACTGCTGTGATATGGGCAGTCCAAAAAAACGCCTCTAATAGGAAAATTTTAATGGAATTTAGATATATTTTCAATGAAGGCACTCTGCCAGGATGGAGATGGAGAGTACCAGTAGTCCCGTCGCAAGGCCCGAACATGCCTTAGTGAAGTCCTATAGCCCAACTGGATTTGGTACTTCGTTGCCTGATACCAAGACCAGCTCGGCTGGATGAGGTAGCTATAGGCGGGTCATGCCCTCGAATTTAATTGCGAATATTGACACAGGCGATTCCACTGGATGGCTTCACATAAAAAATATACGGGATTTCGACCAGTATCCGACACCAGACGACTAAGTTTAATATTTATTTGTAGTAAAAAAAGGTAGGTACATCATGGATGTTGGTTGTTAAGGCTGCCTGTAAAGGGTGTAGTAGGCAAATAAAAGCGAGGTTTGATTGGCTAAATTGATCTACAATAAGGTACTGTAAATGCCGGACCGCCGCCGGTTGCGGGCACTGACCACTTCGGCTGCAGGCTGTCTCCCACAAACCTATATGCGAAACCGAAATGCTAAAAAATTGTGGAATTGTGGTAGGTCCCCCCTCCACCTCGAAATTCTGCCACCTTCAAAAAGTCGGCACTAACCTCACAGTTCCCNANCACCCCCCCCCCCCAAACACCCCCGTCGACGGCCAATTCTTTCTTCTATCCACGACCCCAATCCGAACGACAACATGGCTGACCGAGGTGACCGAGGCGGTGCCCGTGGAGGTTTCGGTTCCAGAGGCGACCGAGGCGGCGACAGAGGCCGTGGCCGTGGACGTGGACGTGGCCGCCGTGGTGGTCCCAAGGACAGTGACAAGGAATGGATGCCCGTCACCAAACTGGGCCGTCTCGTGAAGGCAGGCAAGATTAAGAGCATGGAGGAGATCTACCTGCACTCTCTCCCCATCAAGGAGTACCAGATTGTCGACCACTTCCTACCTAAGCTCAAGGACGAGGTTATGAAGGTACGACTCCGCCGGTGCGGCGACACGCTACAGAGCGGTCGATTGTGGTGGTATTGGATTGTGTACTGACGGTTATTCCCCACTACAGATCAAGCCCGTCCAGAAGCAGACCCGTGCCGGTCAGCGAACCCGATTCAAGGCGATTGTCATCATTGGTGACTCCGAGGGTCACGTCGGTCTTGGCATCAAGACTTCCAAGGAAGTTGCTACCGCCATCCGTGCTGCCATCATCATCGCCAAGTTGAGCGTCATCCCCGTCCGACGTGGCTACTGGGGTACCAATCTTGGTCTCCCTCACTCCCTTCCCGTCAAGGAGAGTGGAAAGTGTGGTTCCGTCACAGTCAGAGTATGTAGCCCGAAATGTTGCAGTAATTTCCTAGGACATGGTACTAACCTGCACCTAGTTGATCCCGGCCCCTCGTGGTACCCAGATCGTTGCCTCTCCCGCCGTTAAGCGACTCCTCCAGCTCGCTGGTATTGAGGACGCCTACACCTCCTCTTCCGGCTCGACCAAGACTCTCGAGAACACTCTCAAAGCTACCTTCGCCGCCATCTCCAACTGCTACGGCTTCCTCACCCCCAACCTATGGAAGGAGACGAAGCTCATCCGCAGTCCCCTCGAGGAATACGCCGACTCCCTCCGGGAAACCAAGAAATACTAGAATGGACGTTTCGGGCATACGGCGTGGATCTCTTTTCGGGTTTTGTTAATTTGCATCGGTGCCGGGTGGGCAGGCATCGGGTTCAGGTAGCAAAATAGCACCAATCATCTGACTATGCAGTTTACTCTTGGTCCCTTTCCATTATGACCCGTGCTCTTTTCATCACCTACACCCGTTAACGTATTTTGTTCTTTGTGAATAACGATTCCTAGATCAATTGAGTGTTAAGCTTAAATAGGACGAAACTAGTGCACTATAGGGGAGTTAATGAAGTAAATCTACGCCTTCTCATTTTGCTGGATGTTAGGCTTGGGCATTCCCACCCAGTAGTAGTTGAGATCATCAAATACTTTGACTACACGCCACGATTCTCTCATTCAATGGGCTAACTTTTCTCCCACTAAGGCGTTGTCGAGATACGGCAGTTCTAGCATTTTCCGTCAAACCACAAGATTTCCTTCAAGGATAAATGTCGCGAACATTGATATATGTATTGTTGTTGTGGTTAGAGGAACGGCGTTGTCTTTGCGATAGGTACAGGCAATTGGTCACCCTAACTCCCCTCAAAGTTATATCTCGGGATGATTTTTTGACCATGCACCAGAAGCGATAAGGAGCCCCCCTATTTCAGGTCTCGCCGTTGCCTTTACTGAACGTCTTCTCTCTTACCCCTTATTTGGATCTCACATGCGTCACCACTTCCACATAGAGAACGGTGCTGAGACGGAAAGAACGAGGGTGACTGCCAAGAGGGCAGGTAGGACAACTCTACCTTAGACTTAGAGCCAGGTAAAATAGGTCCGTCCTTCAGTCTCTTTCTTGTCTCTGTAATCCTTCGGTTCTTTTGGCTTCGCCCTTCGACGATCCATATTCCCATCGCTTTGGTGTTTTTGGACTTCAATTTTGGCCCAATTTTGAACGTTCTGTGTCATCAACACCATCTTAACCCTTCATATACGATCCGTCCTCGTTCGTTCGTTGAAGAAACTTTGGCTTGTCGGATTAATTACGTCTTGGTCGAAAGCGATGCCATTCCAATTCCGCTCTCCACCCATAGTAAGATGCCTATTAGTTGCTATTTTCTTCGCCCTCGGTTTCTTAGCTATAGTTTCTCTCTCCGATAGCTACGCCTCTCGCTCGCTCCAGAAGCATGACCCTTCCCCCAAAGATGATCAGTCAGAGTCACCTCTGGAAAAACGACTGCTGGGGTTGGGCGGCGTGATGAGCCTTGTGCCTAGTCTCCTCGGCAATGTTGTTCCAGGAGGCATCGTCAGCTCACTGGTAGCCCAAGTCACAGCTGATATCAACACCCTACTGCCCATACTGAATGACCCCGTCGCTCAGTCTCCGGATGGCGTGCCTCTTGTAACCGGTGGGCAAGCTGCACTGCCTCTAACGGCCCAACCTCTATCGACTGGGGCCCAATTGGGCGGCCTTGCTGACAAGCTCGGGGATCTTCTCAACGGTATCGCACCTGTGGCAGCACCTAGCATCATCGCAGAAATAACCAAGCAGGCCTTCAGCATTGTTGCCTCTGTCGAAGCCATAGCAACTGACGTAGCCTCTTTGGGTAATCAGATTGCCAACAAGCAGATTCAGGCCCCAGATGCCCTTGGTGAGATAGGGGGCCTCCTCGGTTCCCTCGACTCAAAAGTCAACGACATCATCAACGGTGTTACATCTGATCTATCTTCTGAGCTCCCTGCTCCTGTTTTGCAAGAACTCAATCAAGCCATCAGCAGTGGGCTCGGGGATATTGTTGGAGCTGCAAACGGTCCACTCTCTCTCGTTGGTGATCTGGTCGAGCAAAATGTTTGCGGTGCCGTCACTCTTGTTGACGGTGTCCTCGCCACCGTTGCTGGCCTATGTGGAAATATACCATCTGCGATTGCCCAAGTCTCTTCCGAGATTGCGACCGCTTCTCTGACTAATCTGGATGCAACATTGACTGGTGATGCTTCTGCGAGTACCACATCCCCAAATTCTCCTACTGTTACGGGTGGCCCAACTACGAACCCTCCATCAACTTCATCCCCCCAAACCCCTCAAGGCCAAGGCATCTCGACGAACCCTATCACTAGTAATAGTGGTGGCGGTCCTAGTTCGAGTTTGGTGGGAAGCGGTTCAACTTCTTCTTCTCCGTCCGCTCAACAGTCGCCCTCTGGTGCTAGTTCGGAATCTTCTTCTGTTTCAGGTATCCAAATATCGCCAGGACAGTCACCGACTAGCCTATCAGTACAAGGGCTTACTATCGGGGTATCGCTGCCTACGCTCCCATCGTTGACGATCCCACCTCTGCTTACGCCTTCATCTGTTCCCCTCTCGGTAGTAATATCGGCTAGTGGAGTCCCTTCCACGCCTATGTCTGCCAGCGCTTCGGTGCCAGGGACAACACCTACGGCTATAATTTCCTCGCCGCCAATGACCGGCTCTGCGCAGAGTGGACAAAGCGGCACCTCAATAACAACTGCTACAGGTCGTAAGCTTGAAGACACTGTTTCCATTACCATCTAGCATGTCGCTAACATTGATCGAAGCCAATGGAATTATCACTGTCACCGAATATCAAACAATGACCCAGTCATGCACTACTGGTGTGATACAATCTACGGCTCCGTAAGTATATTCGTATATCATCCTCTCGTCATTCCTAGAATTCCGTCTCTAACTTATGTGTATTGGTAGGCAGACAGTTACCCAAACGGTCTACCCACCCTGCCCTACATTACCTTGTCCTGCAGCGCCCCAAGCAACCTGTAATTGTCCCAATGCTGGCCCTACACCTCCGGGAGGGAACGGTGCCAAGGGCCCCTGCCCAGGGACTGGTTATACATGTAACGACTGTCTTGACGGCTGGTTCTGCCCTCCCTCTCAGACGCCGGCACAGCCCGCTCCTTGTGGTTTCGGTTGGCCATGTGCGCATTGCGACGGTGGCTGGTTTTGTGCTCCTCCCCAAACTTCCGGGCCATGTATGGGTTCTAGTGCGCCCACTGTTTCGTCTCCGGGCACCACGGCTACCTCTAGATTTTTGTCCTCTTCGCCAGCGGTAGGAAATCCTTCGCCGGGCCAGCCAAGCCCACCACCTCCTGAGAAAGTGATGGGCTGGGGTCACTGCGGCTGTTGGGCGGACGACCTAAACCAGAGAGCACTGAACACGGAGATTTTCAGCTTGGACCTCCTTACAAATGAAGGCTGTATACAGCATTGCATAATCAGGGGTTTTATCATGGCAGGTACAGAAAATGGCAACAATTGCCTCTGTGGAAACTTTCTGAACGGTACGCAGAAGATGGATGAGAGCGTGTGTTCTATTCCATGTGCTGGGGACGCTACGCAGATGTGCGGCGGTTTGAATGCGCTCAGTTGCTACAGTCCAGATGGGCAACCATATGGCTGGGCCAGTGCTGGACCTCAACCATTCGCGCCTACTCTCCGACCACCAGTAGTGCGGATATTGGATATCGGAGGGGTTGCTCAAACTGAGATAACGACACCAGCAATCATCTTTCCTCCAGGAACTGCGGATCCGGAAAGAATTATAAGCATATACGGGAAAACCACAAGTCAGCCCCTAGGCGATTTGCCTCGTGATCTTACATTCCCCTCGCCTCTCGATTCACCGTCGTCATCAAGCCCCCCTTTCGGCGGTGGCGGAGTGGCTCCACAGACGCAGCCTGTCACAAGTGCGCCAGGTGGTTCTACGAACCCGACTATCACTCCCAGTATATCAGGCACACCGAATTCTCCAGGGAACCCCAATGGTCCAGGAAGTTCAGTTACTCCAGGTAACCCTACTCAAAGCGCCCCAAATAACCCCAATACTCCAGGCAATCCAGGCAATCCAGGCAATCCAGGCACTCCAGGCACTCCCACCACACCCGGCACTCCAGGCATTCCCGTTACTCCTAGCTCCCCAGGTTTCTCTGGCACACTTGGTACCCCAAGTAGTTCTACAAGTCCAAACGGCAACGGTGGAGTTGCACCTGTTCAGGGTATTCCGCCAACATCACCAACAAACGGAGGATCGAGTCCGCCCCCCTTGAGTGGGATCACTCCGACCGGGCCAAGCGCCAATCCGACATCTAACAACCCTGGCGGTAGTGTTGGAACAACCTCACCAAGCATCCCAAATGAAGGACCTCCTGGTGCTTCGGGGAGTTCAAGCTCAACTGGTAGTGGCCCTAGTTCTACTCCAGGGCAAACACAAGGACTTCCATCGCCCGGAGGAGAGAGTCTCTCAGGTTCGACACCCCAACCTGGGAGCGGAGGTTCTACCAATCAGCCCTCGCCCTCTGCTCCGTTTGGCGGAGGAGGTGTAGCACCAGGACACGGCCAACCCTCTACCACCCCATCTCCTAGTAGCAGTTCTGTCATCTGCACACCTGGGTCGAGCGATCGAGCTTGTATCTCGCCTAATCCTAGCCAAGGTACGCCTCCCAGTCAGGGTCAGTCTGGCACGAGCACACCAAGTGGCAATCAGCCCTCTAGCCCAACAGGCCCTACAAGCCCGAATAATCCAACTACCCCGGTGAACCCAACAGGTCCACCCGGCACTCCCTCTAGCCCCAATACATGCGCGTCGGGGTCGACAGATCCAAATTGCTCCGCGCCCGGTAATGGTGGTAGCCTTAACCCCCCTGGGGGGCCCGATACCGGCTCTACGCCTACACCGAATTCTATAACACCAGCTCCGACCATAGGTGGCAGTACATCATCCAACCCTGGTGGAAGCGCTGGACCGAGCGGACCTGGTTCCGGGATACCATCGACACCGAATAGAAATACTGAGACTAATTCTTCCCCCTCTCGTCCAGGGCAAAGTTCAACATCAACGTCAGGCGGAGCTGGTGGCGTGACACCTAGCCAGCAAGGTCCAGGGACTCAACCTACTCAGAGCAATACACAGATTTCTGGAACTACTTCAAGCTCCTCTGAAGGATCAATTGGCAGCATCACTCCTACCGGGACAGGCCCCAGCTCGTCTTCACCCAACGGAGGGACTTCCTCGCCTGGCAGCCCAGGGCAACCAACAGCCTCAAATCCCAACCAGGGTGGAAGCGAAGGCCCGAACCCGGATTCCACCGGTCCACAGACGTCATACACATATCCACCTGGCGTAGTCCCCTATGGTAGCCCTTCCCCATCTATGAGGACCATTGCCTCCATGTTAGCCTGGCGAGAGCCTGATGGGGCAGTGGGGGCTGCCACCATGTTGCAAACTGCGGTAGTGCATGATAGCCCCAGCTTGGCACAGGAGGCACCAGTGTTGGATTATGAAGAGGCCCCGACGGCTGTAACGTCATTCTCAACCCCCGCCGATCCGCGATGGCAACGCATTCGCCCGGTCTATGTATGGTAAGCGGGTTGAAGAAAGAAGGCGGGGGACTAGTTTCGGTGATGGGTGAAGCAATATGAACAAGAAAATGGGGAGCATAATTGGAATAACAATCAAGTAACTTATCATGGGAATTTAGGCAAGAGGAGAAACAAAAGTAGAACAAGGCAAAAAGGGGCTTCACACGTTCTTTGGACTGAAGGCTTTAATAGGAGGTATCTATCAAAATAGGGCACCCATGGAGTTACCGAGATTCCGATTTCTCTATTTTTTGTTTCATTCCATGGAAGTACGATATAAGCTAGAGAAAGCACGATATCGCTTAGAGGATGTCATTGATGGAAATACGCAATGAAAGGTCACTTAGGTTTAGGTTGCACCTTTCCTTCCCGTTTTAATAACGGTAGTGTTTCACTGTTGCTCTGATTTCTATAGGTAGACTAAGTCAGCCGGCTTATACCCAAATGAGTATGCGTGTAACAAGAAAACCATGAATTGTGTATATTCTGGATTACGTTTGTTGGTGGTCTGCCCCGAATCTGTAGTTCGGTGCAAGATGTATCAGATGAGAGGAGTGTTTGTAACGCCTTGTCAATTTCTGCCTGTGAGGGCCAGTATATCGTACACTCTAACACGATGGATGACAAATGCATATGCAACCAACATGAGGTAGCTGAGGGAAGGGTGAGTGAGCAAGCATCACACCCCTAGTAATAATAGTACAAGTTCTTTTAACACACAAACCGTGAATAAACACCACAAAAGTCAGTGCTGGTATCTCACAACGTCGTTCATTCATCCTTTTTCAGTGTTCGTTTTGGAGGATTAAGTCAATTAGAAAGGCTGTTTCTTGATGTATGGAGGTGAACAACTTCTCTTCGGCCTAGGTAGATTATGTCTCCTTTGGAGGATCCTTGACGATGAGGTTGTCAGAGGGCTCTACACGCTGTGCCCATTCACTGTTTGCGTGCCTAGGTTAGCCAAAATACTGCGCTGCAGAGGGAAGGGCGTGATTCTATTAAAACAGAGGGAAAAAACTCACGTCCAACTGCCGTCGTAGACTCTGCGGTTCTCGGGCGAGCCGTAGCCAGCCTCCTCCAGGGCCGCGTCGATGACGGCTGCTGTCACGCCCGTGCCGCAACTTGAGATGATGGGTTTTGAGGGATCAACCCCCTTCTGCTCGAACAGTTTCTTCAGCTGGTCCTTTGGCAGGAATGTCTTGGTCGTTGGATCCAACACTTCGCTGAAGGAAATGTTGATTGCGCCTGGCATGTGGCCCGAGGACAATCCTTCTCTCGGCTCGGGGGCCTCACCGGTGAATCTGCCGTGGGGTCTCGCATCGAGAATCTGGATTCCCTCGGCGCCCTCCTTGTTGTAATCGTTGGCGACTTCGCGTACCGTCTCGTAACTGGCGACCATGCTCTCGTCAAGCTGGGGGATTGGATATGGATTGCACTCGACAGTAAAGAGGTTGCCGGACTCGGTCGGGTAGCCCTCCTCGACCCACAGCTTGAAGTTGTTGAGGACGTGGACCTTGGGGTGGCCGAAGACACGAAGAGTCCAGCCGACACGCGGGGCACTGAATATGCCGACCTCGTGGTGGTCGTACACGACGACAGTATCGTCCTTACGAATACCTAGCTCGCTCATGGCCTGGGCGAACTGCTTGGCGTTGGGCAGCATGTGCGGGTAGGGCGAGTGCTTGTCCTTGACCTTGTCGAGATCGAAGAAGCGGGCCTTCGGGATGCGCTTCTCGTGGAAGGCCTCGATGCCAGTGCGTGAATCATTGGGCATGAACCAGGAGGCACAGAGGGGAATGACGCGGGGGTCGGTGCTGATGAGAGAGGGCGGACTCGTCTTGAGGGCTTCGGCAAGCTCTTTGGGCGTGACCAGGTAGGATGAGAGGGTTCGGCGGGCCTCCATCTTGCCAAGCGGGCTGCACTTTTGGAAGATGTGGCGGGGAAGAGAGGCTCTTGTGGAGCGGAGGATGGCTATTGTCGCCATGGCTGGTTAGGAATGGGAGGCAGTGGAGGTGGAGTAGTTGTTTGGCGTTGCCAGATCAGTCGGTGGTCGGTGGCCCAATGGCTGGCTGGCTGGCTGACAAAAGAATCCGGCCGCAGCGAGGGCGGTCGGATCGGGTCGGCCGAGTTGGTGATCTAATATCGCGTGCGCTGTAGCTCAAGGTTCCGGGGTTCGGCAACAAATGGGGGGCGCCTCTCGGCGAGGATTTGTTGAGGTTGAGGACCGAGGAGAGCCAACACAGCTCGGTACCTCTCCCAGAGGAGAAAACAAAGAAGCGGGAGGAAATGCGATGCAGATGTGAAGCTTCAGACGGGACCTGCACACAGCAAGACGGGGCAGGGGGGCAGGGGGCAGGGTGATGAACAAAGAGCTTGGTTCCTCCCAAGATGCGGGGAGTTTAGGTGGTCTAGATAGCTTCTACTTGAATTTAGCCTTTCGCTGGCGTCGAAGTTTCCCAGGTTGCCGTCGACGCTTGTTGACACTACTATTCTAGCTTCTTTGTGGTTGGCACAGAGGCTACCTGCCTTCTGATAGCTGATAGGTGCTTAGACAAAAATGACGATGGTTGACCGTAACTACCTTTTTTCCTTATCGTGAATTGCTTCCTGTCATTCGCCCAAACAGCTGCTCTGGTTTAGTACCTAGGTATACCACCTTAGCATTGGTGCTGCTGTTGTGCCGCCAGGACAGGAGCGGCGGACATGAGCAAAGTGCTGATAAGCGGACGGGAAGCCAACTAAGGTTAGGTAGGTAGTTCAGATAAGGTAAACATTCTAGGTAGGCGGGGTTTCATCCATGCACCTATCCTGTGCCTCCCTCCCTACTGTACCTAGGCACTGTACCTCTGTGTGTTTGCTTGCACTTTGTTACCGCTGATGCATCTTATCTCTCTCTACCTACCTACCTTTAAGTACAGTCCACAGAACAACACTACCTATGAGGACGTACACATAATAACAACACCGCCTCACGACAGCTTACAATAATGGTATGAAGCCCACTCACTATTAAACCCAAGTCAGCTTGATACGATATATGGTACACCATCAATCACCCACAGTCAGCCATGAAGGTCAAAATCAAGAAGTGGAGTGCGGTTGCGACTTGGCGCTGGGACCTTCCTGAAGACGATGTCTGTGGCATTTGTCAGGTTCATTTTGACGGCACCTGTCCTACCTGCAAATATCCTGGCGATGAGTGTAGTCTCTGTAAGCTGGGCTTCCCATGATTTGAGCCCGCCCTCAGCACAGCTGACCAGTCTTGTCCCTCTCTCTAGTGTCCGGGAAGTGTGGCCACAATTTTCACATGGTCAGTACCGGATCGTACTACTGATATCAGATCGCATGAAACTGACAAGAGCAAAAGCACTGTATCATGGAGTGGATCAAGCAAGACTCAGCCAAGGGACAATGTCCCATGTGTAGGCAAAGTAAGTATACTTCTGTGCTTCCTGGCCCCCATGCTAATAGCCCATTACAGAATTCGAGTGGAACGAGACAGGTGGCGCCCAGCAGGAACAGCAACACCAACCCGAGATACATGAAGACAACGATCAACCGCTACAGGTGCCGTAAGCTTAGGGACTCTGAATGTTTGCGCATCTACCCTTCGCGGCTGGGCTTTGTTTATTGGCTCGGTTGGACGTAACATCTCTTCTAGCCGTCACCAAGGTGTGTATCACAGACGGTATTCAGAGCTCATCTTGGGTAAGACTCATACTTACTATTTTTCGTTATTAAAAAGATATATGTATGCCTAACTATCACTAGAATCTACTGCGTCTAAAAGGAGGAATCGAGCATTATCTGCCACAACACATCGGGCTAAGGTGGAAGAGCTTGATGATTCTAATTACTTGCTTACCTGTTTACTTACCTTGAGGCCACCTAGGGTAGCTGCGTCCCTGATAGTAAGGGGTAAGGGGCTCCTCACAGCCTGACTTATCAACTCATCTTTGGAGCCTTTATTCAGGGCCGGCCGGGGTAGCTCGTGCCAATGTGGTTGCCCAATTTACACCTCATTGACTTGTCCACGGCTGACCTAACACGGTGGATACCCTACCGCCCCATATGCCGCCCGATAAGATAGGTACTGTACACTACCTACCTAGGTAGCTATGGAGTTACCTAAGCTACCTACCTGTATAGCACTATGTTAGGGAGTGGCCTGCCTACCTGCGTCTGCCCGGGACTCTGCCTGCTACTCCTGCAGCTTGTCTGCAGGCTAGATGCAGCTGTAATGCATACCGGCCTGCAACCGTGACCATCTATCGCGTGAGCTTTCTTACTAGCCTCGCAACATCACTCTAGCTCCATGATGCCGTCCTTCTTATTTCTCATCTCTTCATCATATTTCCTTCCCTACGTCTCCCTTTGAGTCGCCTATGCCCATGTCGGCCATCCCCAACCAACCTTCGAGATGACGGACCCTGCCGACAACCGGCTGTCAACGGCAGACCATTCCCTCAACGCTGAACGTCCATGCACGCCTCCTCCTTTCGCACCTGTCTTTACACTCGTTAATAACGCATCGACACGAAGTACACACCATCCTCACGTCCGGTACATCTTCAGCGACGATGATCCCGACATTCTAACCCAGGCGCTTGCCGATTGCGAACACGCCAATGCCGACCAGTCGGACTCCGACCCTACCCTCGCAAACCGAGCTATGATCCTCGACCTGGCTTCCAATGACGACGGTGGATACAGTGTTGCCTGGGCTTCTAGTCTCTCGCCATCGTGGGCTGTTCTGAGCGCCCAGCTCAGTCAGATCTCTCCTCCATCGTCCGACGCAGGTCACAGCAGCGGCAGCGGGGCCGGAGACACCGGCAACACCAAACACAATCGCTCAGACAGACTCATGCTACGGATTGAAGGCGTTGAGACGGGCACTCCCAGCTCATCGACTGAGCTGAGGATATCCGACGAGGCGAGCCGGCAACGCCCTGGTAGCGCGAGTGGGAGTGGTAGTGGACAACGAGAGCGAGAGCGGGGTGGCGAAGGAGACGACTACGTCAACACTCTGGACGAATTTGAGAAACGCATGGTAACCCTGCGGAAGGTTGTCAATGCTAGCGAAGATAGGCGGAAGCAGCTCGCCTCTCAAACGGCGGATAATGAGAACGTGCCAGCACAAGACACCGTTGCCGGTGATACAACTTCAGCCTGAAGTGCCAGGCAGAAGAATAATAGCAAAAACCGATTGATCTCGCCAATTCATCTTAATAGGGGCTATCGGGTTTATCACCCAGAAATGGACGGGTCAACTCGCCAAATGACACAAGCTGGTGCGGTATGGCAACGTCGAGCAGGAACACAGTACTATAAATTGTTTCTTCGTTATACTTGGTGGGAGGGCTCATGATTTACACGGCAGCGAGGCGGTCGAATAAACTCAGAGGCACGAAGCCTCTATCATCTTCCCGCAGTTTAATGAAGGTGGAGAGTCGGGGCCATGGGTTTAGTAGATCCGGAAATAGGACGGGCACTGTACCCATGTTTATATAAGTAAACAGCCTGGAGCGCCCTCCTACAACAGGGCATGGGAGTTTTCGTCTTATCATTTAAGATATCAGGCTTTCATCTAGTTCATGGGCGATAAGGCAGAGGCAGAGGCAGAGGCAGAGGCAGAGCGCGTGCTCGTTTTATGCGAACTAAGCAGATAAACCTCGCCTGATAATTCTCTAGCAGAATCTGAATAGATCTGGCTATTTCAACTTCCAGTACTAAGACAACTTAATTATTCCCGCTACGAGTGTATAAACATACCTATCGCCGAATTAAACCTTTAGGATCAGAGTTAACAAGACAAGAGCATGGAACACACGACAGTTAGTCAGAAAAGATGGATTAAATTATAAATTCCATTTCTTTTTCACCAGACGCCTCGAAAATGCATCGAACTCCCCCCTTGCTGCCTTCTCCAAGCAGAAGAAGAAGGAAAAAACACACTGAAGCTTAAAAGACAGGAAAATTCAACAAAATATTTCTAGATTATACGCCAGGAAAAGACGGTACCGGGGTTAAGCGATCAAGTTTACAGAGAACGAGTCTTTTTGGGTTTGACGAAAGAGAACTCGAAGAGTATGTAGGTAGTTTCGTGGCTGGTTGGTTGGTTGAGAGGTTGTGGGTATCATGAGAGCCAGAAAAACAAGATTAGCGCCGCGTTGCGCTTCGCTTCGCTATGTTGTGATGGCTCGAGTAAGCAAGCAAGCCGTACCAAGAGTCGGTTGCATTGCGCGGAGGGAGTAATGACAGCCTCGATTAGATTGCATCGAATCCGTTCCGTTCCGTCTGTCTGTCTACGTCGTCGTGCTCGTAAGCCATCGCCTCGCTTCCGCGTTGATTCCCGAGTTCATGACCTGGGGAGTTGGATTGATCTCAACAATGGAGTGGATGTCGAGCAGCGCCTCCAAGCTTCGTTTCTTATTTGCGGGTAGCGAAGTAGCCGGCCAGAGCAGCGGCGATGATGATGATGATAAGAACTGGTCGGGTCGTTAGTAAGGGGGATATAGAGGGCATGCCGAGTAGGAGATAACATACTAGAGATACCCAGGCAAATCCACTTCTTCTTTCGCGTCGCTCGGGCCGTGTTAATAGCGGTGCCGATTTCAGCATTACCCCTGACCAAGTTATCGACAACCTCCTCGCCCTTCGCTTCAATGTTCACGACAAGCGGGTCTTGCTGTATAACCAGCGTGTCCATGTCCTGGAACAACTGTGTCAACTCCATCATTTGCTTCTCAATCTTCTGTAATTGGGCATGACGGTCTTGCACGGCGTTCAGCACGGCCTGTGCCTGGCCGCGACGGTTGCTCTGCATCAAAGCTTGCTGGAAGACTTGCCCACCGGACTGGTCCTCCACCGCAGCCCTGACCTCGTCTTCGGTGGCGTCTGGGGATACGATTCTGTACTGACGGGCCATCTGTTCCTCGGTCTTCTTGCGGAAGCTGGACTCGACTTGCTGGTACGCCCGGATGGCATCCTTGAGCCGACTGTCCACACGCCGCACCTGTTGGCCAAATCTTTGTGTGACATCGGGCTTGCTCTTCAACTGGCGTACTCGTTCGGTGAGTGATCTATACTGGGCCATCGTCTCGGAACTCAGACGATCAAGCTGTCTGTTGGTGTTGCTCGAAGCGGAGCTATCAGCGTCATCCAGGGACCGTTGTTGAAGCATTCTCAGTTGTTCCAGGTTGCGGTCGATGGTATCGATACCACGGTTGATATCGGATATCTCATCGAGGGCTGAATTCGGGTTTCGGTCAGAGAAAGGATCTGTGTTTTGAGCTAGAGGAGCCATTTCGACGTTGGCTGTGACAATGATCAGCCTCGACGCGTAAGAACAGGTTGCCGTCCTTCTGTATGCTGCGACTTACATCCGTAGTCATCGTAGCCCTGGTTATTATAATTTGGGCGCGAAGGCAACCCGCCTCCGTAACCACCCTGACCGGCACCATTGCGGTCATCGAAGGGATTTGGTTGTCCACCGTACCTATGGCAGATTGCATGTTAGATTAAGTTCGTCTTGTGGTGGAAGAAAAGACCCGGGGGGTCCGATTGCGGTTGAAGGAGATGTGTACCCGTACTGTGCCATCGTGTTAGCCTGCGCCTATCTCGTAAAGAACAGATTGAAATTGAGTTGTTGTAATTGAGTTATTGCGGAATTGAGATGCAAAGAGGACAGACGATAGAGAGCTCGAGCAGACTTAAACCAGACTCGGGGGTCCCTGGCTCTGCGGATCATTGAAACAGGCAAGGAAAATGTGAAACACTCACGCTCATGTTGACGGCTGGTTCTGTTTCTGGTCGGTAGCTCGGTCACCAACTGCAACGCCCACGTGCTTAGGGTGGTATTTACAAAGATGATGTGAATGACCGAGTATAAATGAGAAACGAAAACAATAACAGGATGCAGATGCAGCAGCAGCAGTAACAGTAGTAGCAGAGGAGGCGAGTGCTGAGCAAGGCAAGGCAGACGAGGGCTGGGTGCAAGTTTCTATATACACGCGCTGACAGGTTCGAGTTGAAGGGAGACTGAAATATACATGGGTGGTAGGTAGGTGGTAGTAGTAGCAGACAAAAAGGGTCGTTGGTAGAAACGGAAGGGTGTCAGATCCTTGGGGTGGACGTGCTCAGTTGCCAGGAGAGCCTTTGTTACAGCTGCTGTGCCAAATTACCATATCGGGGCAAGGGGGGGGGGGCCATCTAGCGCAGGCTGCGCAGCGGTGTCTGACCCCTGAGGATCCACAGCCAATCGTTCGTTCGTTCGTTCGTTCGCGCATGTGTTTTCAAGTTGGAACCGTTGTACGAAGTACACTGCTGCTGCAATACTTATGCAAGGCTCCACCCCCTGCCGCCCCGAAAGACACTGCCCTTTCCCGCCACCACCACACCTGTAGCCCTGAGCGTCCCCTGAGCGTCCCTGTTGCCCTGCAAGGTAAGTAATTAAGCCCGAGGTGCCTTAGTGGGATGCCGCTTTTAGCTATGCCCCCATTCCAGGTTACATAATTCTACATAACTTAACTTGCATAGCTTTTAATGTATTACGCCGTAACCTAAACGTTACCGGTACCTCCCTACAAATTTCCAGAGCAACATCTTGAGAAGTCACTCGTGGGCAATTTTTTTTTTTTTTTTTTTCTTTTTTCACTCATTCAAAAGACATGATGCCTTCTAACCCACGCCACACATAATCAGGGCTTTGAGCCCGTCCTAAGGGGTTTACATTATTAGCTCAATTGGTTTTATACAGGCCCCATCACTCCTATCCATTAGTAGAATATCTTCCTCTAACCCTCGCACACCAACCTTCACCCTTCAACAACATATCCATCTCTTTTCGACACACATCTCCTACCACAGGACCATGACGACAAATAACAGGCTTGGACAGGTTATCGGCACCCTCCCAAAAGACATCTCCCCGCTTGATCCGGAAAACGTATCGAAATTCACGGTGCCGCAAAAGATCTGGCTATTGTCGATGGGGGGTTATTGTGGTGCCGCTGTCGAGGTTAGATAGCAGGCACTACCTGTCCAAGACACTGTTCCCAAGTTTCCCTAGTCACAGTGAATAGGCCGAAGCCCTTCCGACGTATTTACTACGGGAATTCATCTGCAGGGGCCTTTGCTGAACTATTATCGTATTGGTCCCAACCTGTACCAAGTCAGGATCGTACGTACTACAAGGTACATCCACAATCCTCTTCGAGACACATCGTCGGCGACCCGACTGTCTGCCTGCTACTTCGGCGGCACCTTGTCTGTCTGCTTCCTACTTCGAGGACGGTCTGTATGCCACTTTGATGGCACCCTGTCTGTCTGCTATATCTAAATGCTTACGTTGGGGCGTGGTTGAATAGGAGCTGACGCTCTCACCGTTATGAGTGCGGCGGATAGCTTCTGCAATAGTAGGGCTGACATCGATAACGCGTAGTTTTTTGCAGAGCTTCTCCTTATTTCCGAGGGGTATGGTATTAGTAACGACAACCTGGCGTAAGCAGCTATTGTTGAGAATGTTGATGGCGTCGCCGCTGAGGATGCCGTGGGTGACGATGGCGATAACCTCGCGAGCACCGTTCTCTTTCACCGTGGCGGCCGCTTTAGCCAAAGTGCCGCAAGTATCGGCCATATCGTCCACTAGGATTGCCACCTTGCCTACGACATCGCCGACAAGCACCATCCTACCTACAACATTAGGTCGTGGGCGCTCTTTGTGGATCAAGGCGAAGCCGCGGTCCAGACGGTCGGCTATCGATGTCGCTCTCTTTGCACCACCTGCGTCGGGGCTGACAATAACGATGTCCTCGCCGTTAAGGTTCTCTCGGATCCAGCGCAGAACGCTCGGCTCGGCGTACAGGTTGTCGACAGGGACATTAAAGAAGCCCTGAATCTGAGAGGCGTGGAGATCCATAGTAATGACGTGGTTACAACCAGCCGTCTGCAACATGTTGGCAATCAGCTTAGCCGAGATGGGCGCGCGACTTTTATCCTTTTTATCTTGGCGGGCGTCTAGTAACCGAAAAGATCCCGTGTCAGTAATTGTTTAATACCCCCACCAACAAAGGGTTTCGGGTAACTACTTGCTGTGAAACATTAGCTAAGGCTCAAGGCACAGGGATTCTAAAAATACTTAGCCCGGGGGCTTTCCGTACATACCATGGATAGTTCGGTAGGATAGCAGTGATCCGACGTGCAGACGCCGTGCGACAGGCCTGCAACAGCGGTAGTCAGTAATTTGCCTTGTTTGGTAATAGGAATTGGGTTCGAAGTATGTCTCAGGAGCAATGTGTTCCAATTGAATCCTCAACCAGGAAGAAACTACTTTTAAGATGTGCTAGAAGGAGTAGAACGTACATGAATCATGATAAGCAATTCCATCAACCCATCGTTGATGTCTCCCGGGGATGTTGACTGAAGAATAAAGACTGTCAAGATATTTTTAGGGGCTGTTTTTCTGGCGGGAGAAAATTACGACTTCATACCATCTTCATCACGGACTGATTCGCCAATACTAACACTCGTCTCTTGATTCGAATAGTTCAAGCACATCGTCTTCGCGATATCGATGCCGAGCCTATTTGGGGAAATCTGTGGTTAGCTATAGTCCGTGATCGGAGATATGTCGGAGTTTGTGAGAGCCATGGATAGCCGCATTCAGAATGTTTGTTGCTGTGAAGATGTAATAAGAAGAAAGAAAGAAAAAGGAGGCTTGATACGACGTACCAATTAGCTACGAGCCTCGCGAGGACTGGATGGCTATTGCCTGAGAGTAATTTGATCTCGTTCATGTTTTATGTAGATGACGAAAATTCTGGTATGGGGAGAGAAAGATCTTTGAATAGCAGGTTGCGGCCGAAGTATACTCTGATAGCTGGCTGAGACGAGGGGCACAAAGTGGGGCATCTGAATAAATGCGCAGTCGGAACTTCTATTATCCAGTGTGCTAGGCCTAATTTGACATACTATACCAGAAGGCCGTCAAAAACACCATCGAATTATTAGATATAATATCTTACATTCCGACGCACAAAACCCTCATAGATGTTATTATGTACGGGATTGAAGCTCCATTACATAGAATCGTCCTCTGAACACAAACCTAAAGCGGAAACCCGGAAACTGAGCCTCGAATGCGTCAAAGAGACCCAAAGCCGTTTCCTTGTTAGTCCAATATTGAGTTATCTTCGCCCAGGCGTTTGGTACCCTTCATTGAGCTGCGCTTAGCCACAATAACTTTTCAGCCCCTTTCGTTTCCGAATCGTTTCTCAAACTTATCGCACAACTCCTTTGAGTTGAGATCACGATGATCGTACAGAAAAGTTAGTTCTGTTTGGGACCAAGATCTCTACCACTTACGCTCCGTCTTGCCGGTAAGCCTTAAGTACCTGTGGTAGCAAGCTAGGTTACTACGCTCAATACCGAAATTCTCCTTTATGAGTTTCGAGTCGTTACCCGTATCGAAATTTTCTTTTAAAAATGTATCCTGTTCATCACTCCAACGTTTTATAAAGTTACTCTTCGTCTTGTCGACGAGCCCCAACTTTGAACGCACTACCTATATTGAGGACTCGGTGTAATAAGCCTGTTACGCGGGTTCCATATGTTACCTACTGAGCTGTGTGTATATCCATAACTTTTCATAAATTTCCTAGTGGCTGAGCTGAGCCTGAGCAAAAAGCAGCATGTACACTAAGCCTAATCCATCAAGTTTTTTTTTTTTTTTTTTTTTGGGCCTGGTCAAACCTTAGTGGAGTGCGTATAACTTATAAGATAGGGTACCGCATCTCTGGTTCAAATCTTGTATAATCGAACCTAATACCAGATGATCTAAAACACAGGTTCACCGCCCTCTTTAGCAAATCAATAGAAGTTTAATAGAGGTGAACGACCCCAATGTACTGATTGGCTGACCTGAGGCTGGGGCTGAGTAACGCTAGGTAGGTAATTAAGCTTGTCAGCCTACTCAGCTTCTGTATGTTGTTGTACTTTGCGAGCGAGTGAGTGGGCGGGCGAAAAGCGGCTGCGAACGCGAGAATGCGGGCTGTGCCATTCCTAGCATGCGGCTAACAAAACCTTCGTATACCTATTGTATTTATTCTGTAGCCTGTTGGAATGAGTATAATACCTCGCACAGGCTCGCATTCGGAATTTGATCTACCAGCTTTTATCCGACTTGGTAGACCAAGATCTCCATATAAGCCCAGTAGAGTAGGTAGCGATAAATCGTCACATCAAATCCCACGTACCAAAATAAATGAAGGGATTTTAAAAATTGTTCGTGCCAAGAACTACCTACAGTAAGTATACCGCAGATGCCTAACCGAGTTCCAATGTTCTTCGTGATACCACCACTCGTGGGAGATCTCCAACATCATCGACAGCTTTCCTGCCACCCCACATTTTTTGTCAACAAGGCAGACGAATTGTCAAATCCTTCATTCGCTGCCATGCCCCGAGCGATACGGCACAAACATACCTATCTATAGAGGCTCAGCACGTTTCCCAACTCGTTATGAAGTGCATGTCGTCATGGTTGCTACATGCATGCAAATAAGCCGTCCCAGGCATCCATATAAGGCCTGCGGGGTTGGTGACAAGAAACCTTGAGACTATCAGGACCTTGCTGGAAATCTTCGGGGAGCCGACCACGTGTGCAATTCGATTTATAAAATATGGCAGATTAATTCGCCAGACTATACAAATCATATCATATGACACTTCTTGTAAGCCGATTATTCTGCGAAGAATTGCCGATCGAGCCTGCCTATTCTAAATGCGTCGACAAAAGAACAATACACAGCTACTGTAATCCTTACGGATAGGTGGCAACGCACCGATTATAAAGCTAAATACGAGCTGATATGCAATAGTCTACTTATGAAAAATCACACACAGCCAATGGGTATTGTAGCACAGCAGGCTACCTAACACCGTAGATTCAAGTGAGTAAAGTCCAAAGCCAGTTCTCACGATGCGCTTAGGCATGAGGTCCGCCATCAGTGCACGCGGTTCGGTTCTGCAGACTCACAACACCGCTCTCAAACAATCGCATACGCAGACGCATAACTCACGCTCGAATCAGAAAAAACCTCCACCAAGCTACTTCGTTGGTATTGGACGAACTTGAACTGGTACTTGTCCGTAGTATCGTTGTTATCTTGCGCCAGCACTTCCAGGGCGGCCATGGTCACGCCGATGGGATGCCGACCGCAGACTGTGTTCTTTGTCTTTTTAAGATTGTTGACGAAATCATCGTGGTGCCCACCGGCGATTGAGTCCATGGCCAACTGGTCAAGCAACTTGATGCTCTCGTGGATCGGCGGGTCTGTGGGCTTCCGCGTCTTATACGTCAGAGAAGTGAGGCTATCCACATCACCTCCCGGCGCGTACACGGTGTAGCTAAATCGGTCGCCCCAGTGACAGAAGTCGGAGCTCACTACGAAGGCATTGTCTGGGTCTCGAAGGTAGGGGGCGAGGAGGGCGCCGAACTGCTTCTCTTCGGGCCCTTTGTTGTCGCCTATCAGAATGGGTACGAGGGTGGGGTATTCGTCTGTAGACGAGAATGTCTGGCTAATACGCTTGTAAATATAAGGTAGATGCATCTCGAGAGAGTGCTCCTGGACGTCATTGTAGGTTGGCATGTCCTGGAACTTGCCCGTGTCCCGCAGCGCCTGCACAATTGGCTCGTCGATGGTCAAGTCACCAAAGGGAGTTTCATATTGGGCGAACTTGGTCAAGGCACATCCACGCAGATAGTAGGTATGAGAAGGGCCGAGGAGGAAGATTCGCTTCGCTTTGCTCAGATCAAGACACTTGTAAGCCCATGCCGCGCATGGCCCCGAATACGAGTAACCGGCGTGCCTGTAAAACACCAGTCAATCAACCCAGAACCTAAACAACTCGACTCAGGCAGAATGACCACGATAACACGTACGGTGCTATTATGACCCTAGCCCCGGATATGGGGATATTTGCATTGTTGACCAAGGTCGGAACGTCGCTGAGGAAACCGTCCAGCTGATCAGACAAGACATCGGGATCGCCTTCATACCAGGAATCGGCTTTCCCGGCCTCTCTTGTCCCGCTCAGCTTCATTATGTCTGTGAATGGTACGGAATAGGATTTGGTGGTTATTTGATGCCCGTAATAGGAGAGGAGAGGAGAGGAGAGGAGAGGTATGTTATGTTAGGTAGAACGAACTAACCTTAGCAGAGCGTGATGATGCAACCGTCCCGCACTTGCGATAGGTACTGTAGGCATGGAGGGGCAGGGGATACCTAGGTACCTACAGTACCTATCTATAGGTAATCGATAAGGACCCACGTTGGTTAGTCCTGCATCACCGCCCAGGCTCGCAGTGTAATGCCTCCTTACCAAGTAGGTACCCAATGGCAACAAGGCTCGAAGCACTCTGTCACAGACTTGCTACGACCGTCCGAGGCCCTCACCTAATCGCTGACATTCTGTTGAATATGCCTAGCGACAGTGGCAGTGCATAGATGCCAACAAGATGGAGATGCAGGCAATGTTTCCCAACCACCAGATAGCATGTCGACTTTCTCATATTTGTCCTACTCCCATTCATCTCTTCTATTAACCTAATATATGTTTTATGTTGTGCCTACATTGCTAGAGACAGACGTGACACTGGCTATGATGCTGTATCCCTAAACAATGGAAGCAATTGCTGCAGCCGGTGCGCTGCCTGGGCTGGCCTCAGCGACCATCCAGCTCGGCACTGCTACCTTCCAATTTTACCAGCAACTACACAGTCTATACAAGGCAATCAAACATGGTGAGAATGATCTAAACACGGCTATTAAGCGGTTAGATCAGCATGGAGATTTCATCAAGGGTATTCCAAGTCTCCCAACCTTGGTTAATCACGTCAGGTTCTATCTAATGCCGCCACAGAATTAAGATTCAACTTTGAGCGCATTACTAGCCTCGGTGTCGAGTGTACCACTCGAGACTTATTCGAACGCTACGTCGCAGACTCGGAAGCTGAGGTTGAAGAATTCAGAAATCTACTGAACCGAGTAGGCAAGCAACATTTTAAGAGGAAATCATGGCAAGCAGTTGAGACCGGAAGCCGCCTCCGATTCCACGAGCGTAGCATTCAGAAGTATTGTGACCTGCTTGACAAACAGATGCAACGGTTCCTCTTTCTGCAATCTTCCGTGCAATGGTACATACATACCGATACGTACTTGACGGTGCCATCTATTAATCTTATTGTAGCATGCGCCTAGAATCGACGTTATCCGAAGTCAAGGAGACCTTAGTAAAACAAGGTGCCAGAGCTGTCACCTTCTACGATGAACAATCATCAAAAGAGATCAGCGGGAAGCTGCGCTCGCGCCTGGGAGCCAGATCGGACGAGACACAAGTTAGTCGACGCAATCAACTGTAATGACCTGTCTGGGCTCACTAAGTCATAGCAGTCTTTAAGAGGAACGGGACAGGGTAGCTGCATAAATCTATCCCTCCAACATGATATTACTTCCAACGACTGGCACATAATTGGCTTGAGGAGCCATCCCACTTTGTGCGGTACGTTCACAGTAAGCAAGCTTTTACACGTGAGAACATCTAACGCTAAAGACTACCAATTCGCCTACACGATACGGTTTGAGCCACATAGCTGGATTTCAAGAACACTGGTGGACTGGCGATGTCTAATCGACTCGACTCACAGAGCCCCCACCTTGATGTTGTCTGTGACGACGGGTATCATTTGTGAGGATCGCGATGTAATCGACGCGCTGGGTCTTGTAACATGCGAGGGTCGGTCTTCTTCTCGGTGGCACCGTCATCTTTGTCACCCTAAGGTACCAAATCTCGGTAAAGTTAAGGCTCTACTCAATACCGGTCGGTTATTGAAAGAGCATGTTGTATACCTAGATGGACCCGGTCCTTGGGTGCGGGCAGACGTTCTCACATTGTATGATAAGAAACATGCTAATTGATGTATCATACTGACTATTTGGAAGATGTTGTTTAGTGTTTGGGTCATTATGATACTAAACTAATGACATCCGGGGACATCTGTTGCTCCTCGTGGGGTTCAGCCGAGCTGCTGTTACGATACTACCACGAATTTTACGATGTCATTGAACTCCTCTTCTCTCGCGGTTTCAAGCCCACTCTTTCCAGTTGGCAAAGGTAAGCATGCCATACGCTATCTTGAGATCCGAGAGCGTCTTTCCTTAAGTTCAGTTCGACTTACTATCATTCAAACAGTATATATGGTCAGGCCATACAACATCGTTGGCGCATTTCTCAAGAAAATCCAGAGCTGATTCATACCTTGAATCCGACTTATAAGTCTATCCTCAACTTGATTCTCAAGAGCTGTAGTCATTCTATCCCAGTCAACATTTTTGCTACATTCGAAGAACAACTTGACATAGGCGTACAATGTGATGGTGTCCCGCGCTTCCGGCGGTCATGCTACCCATCACGCTTTCCCCTCGTTAGTTATTCTCACTTGGGGCATCTTATCGCTTTAGAGTTCTCCGCCGAGGCAATTAGAAGAGAAATACCTGACCTGGACCTTCTCGATCTCACCGATGAGCAGCATATGCTTGATAGGTGGCTCTTGGGCCTTTTTGCTCCATATAGGCCCGAGATTGCTTCGCTCCTTCAACAGTACTTAAAATCGTACAAAACAGCGGCAGCCCACAAACGATTCGAAATTGAGTACATTCGCGAAGAAATATTATCGCTGTCGAATAGGATACAACGAACAGAGCTATTGAGTTTTATATGTTTCCATGGCAATGCTACGATTCTTAAGCAGCTAGATATAGCTACGCTGGCCCAAAGGGACTTGGAATATATACTACTTTGTTCCTCCCAGAGCTCAGCTCAAGAAATTTTTGATATCACGAGCAGCCGTATGCAATCGACGCCGACGAATAAGCTGCTGCATACCAAGATAGTACGTGAGAGGCTTGCCTCCGATCCTGTATTTCTAAGCAATTTTATTGCGTTGCTTGAGAGTGGCGGAGAATCAGAGCTTTTATCAGAAATCTTCCGGGATACTTTCAGTCTTGGCCCCCTCTTTATAGCGGATTCAGATCCGTTACCAACTTACTTGCGAAACTTTATTGTTGGTTTTGTTAAAAGACAGAACAATCCTACGGCGATAGGATCCGCGATACACTCGCTAATATACTCCGCCATGGTTTATCATTGGCACTGGAACAAGTCAGCGGAACACTTGCTTCAGAATCTTCATCTCTATAACATTCTGGGTCTCGTCGCACGTTTGTCGGCCTTCAAGTCTGTGCTTGACATATCAAATCCCAAGAATGAAGCTGGTCCCACCTCGTTCATCGCACAAGACGACGTTCGCCCTTATCCTTCTGTACACGGATATTCGGCGCTGATGCTTGCCCTTCATTGTGGAATGAGGCCTGCCGTTGAGGTTCTAGTGGATGCTGGTGCTTCTATCTTGACACCTATCAGCCGTGAGAAGTCAGCACTGTCGCTCGCTTACGAGAATATCCGAGCCCAACACCCTCGGCAATGGCTGGGGAAGTATGATCCCACCTCCCAAGCTATCGTCCTGGGTCTCAATGGGATGAATCTTTGCCTCAACCGTGGAAAATATGAAGTTTTGTGGGTCTCGGAGAGTACGGATAAAGAGATGCTTGAGATACTTCTCAAAGCGTTACATGACAGAGGCGAAGTTGTCAAGGAAGAACTTCACGAATTACCTACATGGAGTAAATGGGGTATGTTTCTTTATAGATACCGTACCGTTCGCTTGCCTCGAACTAACATCTATTGTAGAGATATTTAGGGAGAAAGCTCGATACTTCGCCCGGTGGTTATTCAAACCTTCCTACACCTTCGATCCTGATACCTTCCGCGAGAACAGCATCTATGTGATCCTTGTTAGTGTCTTATGGTTTCTCTCCGTTCTCAAGGTACTCAAAGCTGAATTTGGCGATTACCCGTTCCATGTCACAAACCTGTTGTCTCGGCCTGTTGTCGCGCTAGCCGTAGTCGGTCTGATTCTGTCCATTCTTCGATAATTGCTACTTTGGTAGGAGGAGAGTTTTGTGAATTGACGTATTTCTCTTTGGGGGGTGAGGGGGTTATGTACTACCCGATGATGATAGCGAGTTCAACATCGCTATATATGGCGAATTCTCTCAAGATATAGAACAGCCTGTCTTTTCTTTCGGAGGAAATGGAGGACAGTCCCGTGTTGAATAGCGACCTAGAGACTCAGTGTACCTAAAACTAACTTATGGGTTACGGTCTTGAGCAGCTGGTTTCTCTATATTATACTATTAAAATGCTTTCATCCTTCTTCACCTCTTGCATTCATGATATAGGGCAGGTTACCCCTAGAGAGACTGACGCGACCGATGACCCCAATAGCACGGGATATTCTAACTCCTATGCACGTGTTTTCAATTCATGGTATGGCTGTTATCAAGAATCGAGTTAGGATTCAATATCTCTGCTTCTCTCTTGGTATTTGCTTTTCCTACTTCTTGCGTTGTGAGCAAGGGCTAGTAGAAGAGGGGGTATGACCTATTTATTTATACTCGACGATTCTTCTG
>NQIM01000208.1:0-66348 GCA_003426235.1 Xylaria polymorpha
GTTGGGTACTATTTCACTACTTAGGAAGGAGACATTCGTATCGTGTATAGTTGTGTAAGTGCAAGATTGTTAGGCAGTCCGTACAGAGAGGCCAGCAGGTGGTTTAAGGATGAGGCAGAATAAAGGTCTGAACCATCTCGACTAGCCGGAATCAGATGAGGAATAATGAACATCATATGTGTATGACCATAGCTAGCCTTCATCTCGGCTATAATAGCGCGAAGTTCTGTGTTATCAGTCGTATATGACTATCTGATCTTTGAGTTGAGCCATAAGATTAGTCTGATGTTGGATATCTAGTTTGGCCCTGTCCAGTTCATATCTCAGGTGCTCAGTCTTGCTCGAGGATAGCTGACGTGTCTGCAGAAATTGACGGGAAGTCTGAACAGTTGACTGCCTTCTCCTCTGCTGCTTATCTGGACGAGGTAAAGATTCCAGGCCTAATACCACTAAGGCAATTGCGGTTCCTTCCGCTCTCCTGAAAGAACTGGGAGAGGAACCAACTAACTCCTTCTCAGGGGAATGTATCGAACAAAGCGTATACCTACCATCCACCCTTCGCTTACCTAAAAATATTTATAACAATATAACTTTATAAATATTTAAAAAATTAAAATAGAGTTTTTATTTTTAAACTATAAATGTTTAAGCTTTAATATAAACTTTTAATTTAACAATAGTATTTATCCGCTTTTAAGTTTAAAGAAAACTATTATTAGCATCTTTGCCGCCGGTCAGCCTTCTCCTATTAGTGTGGCACATCTATAGAGTGTATTGCTGCTGCCATATGCAGGCTGGCGTGGCTGCTAGGGAATAACCCCTATATTTAATTCTTTTAATTTCTACGCCTTTGCTAGTAAATTGGGTATTAGTAAAGGAGATTTTATATTAAAGTATAAACGTATAGAATAATCTAAATATAATATATAGCTTAAAATAACAAGCTAGCAAAAACGTTATTTTATTGTTTTTTAGCTATTAATTATACTATAGTTATTTTATAATATATAGCTATTATACCTTAAGTTGTTATTTTTAATATTTATATTATTAATAATAAAAATATTATTAGTAAACATTGCTATATTATTGCTATTTTTAAGGCTGTCCGTTTTTTCGTTTATTTTTTAAGTTGTTAGGTTATTGTTACTATTAAACTATAAATAAGCCTTGTTAATAAAAATATCCACTACATTATATTAAGATTTTATTTACTTATATTGTTAAAACCTAACTATAATTAAGTTATTATTGCTATTATAAATATTTATAGTAAAAGTTATACTATAAGTATTAAGCTTTAAAATATTTGCTACTTTTTAGCTTAATTATTGTTATTTTTATAGTTATATTTCTTTAAACTATAAAACATTATATAAGTAATTTAGTTCGGCTAAAATTTTAGCTATGCTATTAAAGCGTATAAAAATAGCAGATCACCTTATTATATATCTTTATATTAATAAAAAATAAAAACCTTAAATTTAAAGCTTATTAAAAAGCCCTATAACACGTTTTTAAATCTTTTATATTAACCTGGTATAGAGCGAGCTCTTTACTTTTTAGCTTTATTTTTGTCCTTATTATCCTCCTCTCCTTGCTTATCCCCACCGTTTTTACTTTTATCCCCGAAGTATATATCCTCCAAGTTTACTAGCACCTGTACTTCCTATGTCATGACACGGCCTTTGTCACGCAACCAAGGCCAAGTACCCACGCCTGCCATCCTTTCGAGGAGATATACAAATCAGAGGCAATGACCATTGGTCGGCAAGGATCACGGACCCTGCAAAAGAGCCTCAACCAGGGAAGGGTAACCCAAGGCACGGGCCCCAAGGCACGTCTATAAATAAAGGGCAAAGGGCGAGGTTACATCGAATAATAGATTAGGAAGCCAAGGACCCTATAAACCTAAAGAGAATTATTAGTTAAATATAAACACAATTCCAAGCCTTTATATAAGCCCTTGTCACATCCCTATAGCTATTAAACCTTATTAGCCTTTTTTTTTTGTTTATAGATTATAGCCGCCCTTTGCTTAATTTAACCTATTGTTATATTATTAAGTTTAATATATTTATTTTAAAGTTATTAATAAAAAAGCTATTAAAATATTTAATTAATAGTTTATTAAATTATAAATTTAAAAATTAAGTTAAATATTTAAAAATAAAAGTTGTTAAAAATATTAAAAACTATTATTAAAAAGTTAAAGTAATTTTTAAACAACGTTTTATATATATAACAAATATTTATAAAATATAATAAAAAGTTATAGAATTGTAATATTTTTAAAAATAAAACTACTAATTATTAAATATTTAATAATAATAATAAGCCGCTAAAAATAATAATTAAAAATATATTAAAAGTAAAAGATTATATTTTAGTTAAAAACACTAAAAATTAGGCAATTATAGTTAAAATTTAATAATTTAGATAGTTTTAAGTGCTTAAGGGCGTTTTTTGGTGTTGGGTACCCGTAAGGGCAGTGCCCGTGGGACCTTTGCCTAGCTTAACGAAACAAGTCTTCAAGAGCGCCGTTGTAAAGCTGCTCTGCAACTCAGATCAACTTCGCAGAGAGGCATACACGCTAAAGCCCGACGATGGCAGGAGCAGCTTACTACTACATTCATGACATGGGAAGCCACCACTCTAGGTGACGATGACAGGTTTGGGTTGCCCCATCCTCCGCAAGGAAAGATAAGCTGGGACCTTGAAAGACGCGAGAATGGCAATGATGTTTTTGATTCCGCCCACGAGCTCACCGAACAAACTAATTCTCAAACAAGCACTCACGTGGTATCTATGCACTAAAAAGCCAATATCAATCATAGGCTGACCTTATATATTTGGGGTCTCTTTAAATTCATTTACTTTTAGGATATCTGCATATTCGTCGCCCCGGAAAGGAATTGGTATGATCAGCTAGTGGGAAGATTCAGCTATGATGATTGTGAACGACTTCTATGAATGATGAACCGAACCTGGGATATAATACATAATATTCTACGCCACCACAATGATAAGAAAACTTATGATGCAAATAGAACAAATACCGGCAAGATGGTGCCCCAGAACAGTAAATCCACGCTGGTGGAACAAACTGACTTTACATCCCACAGTGACCTTCACATATTGTTCAGGGCCTTTGATTGACTGATTGATGGAAGGACAGTATGGCTAGAACCCCTTTTTCGGGTAGTATCCCCGCAGGGTTTCGTTTTGTTATCGAGTAGTTCTTGTTAAGTTCATTTATCATAGATTCCAGAGTTTCTATCTATGCGCTTCATTTTTGTGCAATGATACCTAACGGTCTCTTTAGGTGCGTGTTCGGACCTGGAATATCAAGGGATTGAATCCGACCCGCTCCATCCACATATCATATATGTCATGATATGAGCGGTAAGCTACTAATTCAGCTAGCCAGCGGATAATATTATTTTTTGGGACAGAAGGTTGCGATATCGTCAGTTGGATCGTAAAGTCAGCAATTATTGGAGGCGAAGCATTCAGACATAAAGGTTGTAGCTTAGAGAGGGGCCAAGACCTTCATAGCCCCTGAACCGCATACAAGATCATTGCACGATTAGGTAGGTACGTATACCCTTCCAAGCCCTTGTTACAGTGCGGCTAGGAGAAAGAACGCCTCTAGAATAAAGATTATACGCTGTAACAACGGCTGCCATGGTATTGCAATAGCCAACATATGACCAACTATAGACAGTGAAGTGCCCGACTTGGTAAAGTTTAGTTTTTGGTAATGTAGCAGCAGTGTAGTACTGCAGTGCTGTGTCGTTACTACAATGATCGACAGTACTCTGTCAAGCCGTCACATAGATAACGTATCTAAATCCTCCGGCCTGATCCTGGTGGCAAATTGCTGCCCAACTAGTTAACAACAAAGTATAAGCAGATTGTGGTTGCACACCTGACTTAAAAAACCGAGGTTAGCTGGGGCTCTCGATTCGACAGCGTTCAATGTTACAGTGGTATGCAGTCATAATCTGTGTTACAGTTATGCTCTGTGGCACAGCATCACATCCCTAGTTGTCCCAGATACCGACTGTCTAATGGATGTTGGCATAACGAAGTAGTAGTGAATATCCTAGCTCTTACAATTTCTGCAGAAGGATCAAGCACATCAGCACAGCTTAAACCAGGCAGGATAAGAGTTATCTTGTCTACTATATATTGGACTTTCTACTTCGAGGCCATTAGAGGAGAATATAGCTATGGGTGTGGGATCAATGTAGTCGTAAGTGATGCATTACTTAAGCCGCCGAGTATGCCCCGAGCTGCGTTTCTGACTCTTCGGCGCCGCACACATGCAGGAGTAAGCAGTATTCTCCAACAACTTCTTCCAGCCCCTATGTGCTGCTATACCTAGGTAGTAACCTACTTCTATGTACATCAATTCTCCCAATACAAATGTATTTTTAGGACAGCCTAGGCCACATAGCCTTCCATGCAACCTCCAGTGCAACACAAGTATGTTCTACCCGCGAACCTTTAGCTCACTTCCAACATCTTCACGTAATCATCTGCCAAGGCAACGTTCCAACTCGACGTGTTGAGGGTGGAAAGAGGTATCATGTGGACTAAGAAACCATCTTACTAGCGGGAAATAAACGTTATAGATGAACCTCGAACACCATAGAGGATTCATATCAGCACACAGCTCCACGTAAGGTAGGCTGTGCCCAAATTCAACGTTGTGTCCGGTAAGCTACTAGTGTTGGGCATATGCTATATCCCCCCCTTTTTTGAAATCCTTCACTTTGCAGGGCTTGGGTTTTTATCAGGGTCAGAGACACGACCCGGTAGTTTATAACATCGAGCTACATCCACATGGGATGCATGTAAAGATATAAGTAGCCCCAATATAACAGATGCAAAGCATGTTAGATTAATGTATGCCAACTCGCTGTACCCTTTCTATTCTTGACATTCAAATAAGGCTACAGTGATATCACGATGTCTTCTATACAAGCTATCCCCTACGCACTCTTCAATGTGTCCCAGTCCATGGTGGCTACAATTCACCCAAACACTATCCACCACTCACTATGGCTCTATGGACAGGTCGGGCTCGCCGCCCTTATTCTAAATTATATGATCGCTGTCTCACGATACCATTGGGCGCAAACAACAAAAGTTAAAGGCCAACTTCCACCGGCATATCCTTCACTCCTTCCTTTGTTTGGTAATCTCATCTCACTACTATGGGATAATGAGAAATTCCTCAGGCGCATTACGTGAGTAAAATGACAATTAGAGTCTCTGAGAAATATTTTTTCACACTCTCATAGATCCTATGGCGGAGATCCAACGGCAGCAAGGGTTGGCGTGCTCGGCCATAACGTCTACTTTTTCCAAGACCGAGAGAGCATTGGGAAGATTTGGAGAACTCCGTGTCTTTCAAGTCCCATCAACATCTCCCTCTATACCTTCAAGCATTTCTTTGGTGTGCCAGAGAAGACATTGAAAGTATACAGAGAAGACAACTCGGGTCCGTACGGAAAGCCCTATCACGGAAGCAACATACCACAACATAGACGTGTAGATTACCTCTCGCACCATGAGTTTCTCCGCCCTCTCTCAGGCCCCGGACTAAAGCCAACTTTCCTGAGATTCAAGGGAGCCTTGGACAATCTTGTAGACGCACTGGAGCTATCTAACGAGTGGGTTGAACATAACGACTTTCAAATTTTCTTTCAAGGCCTCTTCGGTCCTCCCATTATCGAATCTATATTTGGCCCAACTCTGCTTCGCTTGAACCCAACTTTGATCGAAGACTTGTATGAGTTCGATAACAACATTCCATGGCTAGCAAGGGCGATCCCGTCCTTCATCATGGCTCGACCATACCGGATTAGAAAGAGGCTTACGAGTCACTTTAGAAAATGGCACACCTACGCGACACAGAATTTTACCGAATCAAGCATTTACCAAGACGGTGATGGCGACCCGTTCTGGGGATCTACATTCATAAGGAATCGACACGCCATGTTCTCACGAGTGGGTGACCATGATGAGGATGCTGTTGTAGCTTTGGACATGGGTTTGTCGTTTGGGTATGGCAGCCTACACTACATTCTTGGAGATCAATCGGTGAACAATAAAGTTAACTAGACGCAGACTTATCTCCAATGTCAGCCCCGCAACACTGTTAGCTGTTTTGCATATATTCAAAGATCCATCCTTACTCCGTCGTATACGATCTGATTTGGATGAACACTCGGGCACCCTAGCACTCTCAGACGTGGACCCAAATGTTTTATTAGGCATCCCCCTCCTCCAGTCAGTATATGCCGAGATTCTTCGCCTGTACACCAACATATACGTCATGGTAAGCTCCCCTCAGGATGAGGTGTTCCTGGGGCGCTGGCGATTGCCTAAGAATTCGATTTCCTTGCTCAATTCGAGTGTTTCCCACAAGGACCCCCAATTCTGGAACACCAGAAATGGACAGCACCCAGTGGAAAGCTTTTGGGCCGAGCGATTCCTAATAGACCCGCGAGACGCCAGTAGCGGGCCGATCAATCCAAACACTGGATCTGCTCTGGGAGGGAAGGTAATAACACGGAAAGCCCAAAATGACGAGAAGCCATTCTTCTCCGCGGAAGGTCTAGAGGCTTCGTGGTTTCCATACGGGGGTGGATACTCCATCTGTCCAGGGAGACATCTCTCTAAGAAAGCTATCATTTATACTACTGCTGTTTTGGTAAGTGAGTTAGATGTTGAGTTTCTATCAGACTCCCTCTCTCTTGATAAGTGGAGGTTCGGCTTAGGTATTGCAAGCCCAACCAATCCACTCCCATTCCGAATCAAAAAGAGAAATAGGAATTGAGAATCACGGGAAGTACCCTGTGGATAAAGGATCTCGAACTCTATACCTAAATAAAGGAAAGAGTAAAGCATGCAAACTTTTTATATTTTAATACCTCTGTTTACCGTAAGGGTTTACAGTTGGAAACCTAAGCTATAGTTGTGTTTAAGTAGATTATAAACGTGAAGATCAAAGATTAAGAAGCAGATCTTCAAGATCTTTTCCTTCTCGGATTTCCTTTAGCCTGGTAAGTATATTCTACGAAAGATGCTCAAGACAACAGCATACGGTGTAGGCCATTTCCACACCTCGTGATAATCACAGGGATCGTCTTAGTATACGGTTTAGCTTACGTAGGTAGACAATATGTATGGTCGCAACTAAACCACCTGCACAACCATTTAGAAAAAAGTGTTATAGAAAGGTCCCCGAATTGTAGATAAGCCCGCAAGGGGAGTCTGGTCTATCAAATAGCGGAAGAGCCACCCTTTTGCTGGCCTGCGCTGCACAGGCTATCCTGCGATATAGAGTACGCCAACGGCAGCCCTGCTAGAGATAGGTCAGTTAGCCGGCTTTCTAGGTTCTCTCATTTGTACAATTACCCCAGAAGCTTCCCACGCAGTAAGTAGCTTTTTCCCGTTACGCTATTTCTACGCTATGTATTTGATCTACTACTATATGCAATCGTGAGCCATATAGCCCTCAGGAAGGAATAGGGAATCCTAATATGCAGGGTTGAGCCATATCCATCTATGTAGGTATTTAACGTATTCAGAACGCAATTATCTGCTACCTAGTACCTACTACGGTACTACATAGGTATATGTACTTAGATTACAGGATTTATATGCCTACCTAGGCAAGCACTAGTATAATAGGGTTTTAGGAAGTCAGTATCCAGGTAGGTATTAGCCAACAGCCGTGACCTAATACCTACTACCTACCTATAGGTACCTAGGTAGCTGCACCGAACATTGTAAATCTTAACAGGCAGTATGCTTTCTGCTCAATCTTTTTAGCCCGCATTGTACGTAGATACTTGCGCATCTCACCGTCAATGCAGAAGCGGTAGGCGGTATATAGGGTCCTTCAATGGCAGAATCGGCTATATCAATTTCACTCTGCCGCCCATTGTGCTCTAATTCTCTCTCGTCCCCTCATCTTTTGCCATCAATGATTCAGAACGTTTTTCTCAACATAAAGGACATCCTAATACCACGTCGGACCTAGGTACTTCATCTTATTCTTCTGTCAACCAGGAATATTTCCTACAACTGAAAACGGTTACTGCGCAATAACTACCTAATTAGAGTCTTGCAGGTAAAGTAAAGCACACGTCAGACGCGTGGCATAGGGTTTTCTTTTTGGTATGCTGAAAATAGCATGAGGAAGAGACCAAAACCGGCCTGCATTTTTGGTCTTGTTCTATCTTAGGCATTGCCTACCTCTTATCCTCACATTTCGTGAGCTGCCTACATTTCGCTACTCCAAGCCGTCGCTGAACAACTGCATCACAACCATTCGAGTTGGGGAGCACAATAAGTCAACGTAACTTCACCTTCAATTTTCCTCATTTTTCCTACATAAACTCGCCATAAGCACACAATAGCCCCACTAGACAATTTAGCTAAACGGTCACCAGCTAGACAGATGCCGATGGTTTAGCCGAAGCCACGAGTGTGAGACGACTCGGGATCCCATGTACTGTCGGGAAGACCGTGCAGGCGGTTAAGTGGACATGATCACACTAAAGAGTCGAAGGCACAATCATGTCTCAATTGCGCCTCATGAATGCTCGATTGGCATTCTTCGTTGCAATGCTGCGAACTACGGAAGATTCAATTCGATATGGCCAATGATGTAGGGCTGGAGGGAATTCTCACCTTGGTGAAGATGAAGCACTCTAACAAGGCCCACGGCTGAGGCCACAGGCGCGAAAATTTGGATTGACAACCTAAAGAAAGGAGCAGAGAGCGTCAGCTAGGCTGACGACTTCGCAGGGACCTCACAAACTGCCGACATTATCATCATTGGAGCAAGCTCCTCAGAGTACACACTGCAAACGATCATTGGAATTACACACACCCGAGGGGGAAACCTGCCTTTAATTGCCAATGATGACATCTGAAAAGTATCCAAGGAACTATCGGTCTACCCTTTGGGTTCTGGCCGTGGCACCTCGGTAGGACTGAGGCAACATCCCAATATTGAATTAACGACCTAAAGAAAGGAGCAGAGGTAGTCAGCTAAGCTGACGATGCAGGGACCTCACTAAACGTCGTTATCATCATTGAAGCAAGCTCCTCAGAGTACACAACCGAAACGATCATTGGAATTATACACACCCGAGGGGGAAACCTGCCTTTATTGTGCCAATGATGACATCCTAAGAGTATCCAAGGAACCAATTGTCTCCCTCTTTGAGTTGTAGACGTAGCAACTTGGTAGGACTGAGGCAACGCATTGAAAAGAGCAGAGCAGGGTTGTTTGGGAGAACCAAGAATAAGAGCCGAGTGGTCAGGAGCGAAAATATGAGGAGTACAAGGACAGGAGGACGAATGTGACCAAATGACTCTGGTGGTTGCTGAGCCAAGTGGACTGTGATCTCTTTCGGCGAAAGAGAGAATTGTGTACCAGAAGCAAGTTAGAAGAGTAATACGAAGACAAGATAGATGCTCACGGCGCAGAGAAGAGTATTGTGTGCAGCCGAGGAGTGAAAGGGTGTTGAAGAAGCAATGTGTATGAAGTTGGATGAAAAGAAAACAAGACGAGGTCTGGATCTAGGCGGTCTTTAAATACTTCTAACCTCAAAGTTTAATCGTAGTTTCTCCTTATTTTACAATGGGATAGCTACTGCCACCCGTCTCTAATTCTATGTTCTCCGAGTCCTATAGAGAAGCCACAGTCCGCATCTACCGTTCCGCAGGAACTCGGACTCTTGTAGCAGAGGATGAACTTACACTTCCTTTTCCCCTTGTGTTCTATCATGGCAAAAGTGGCTCAGTTTAACTTGCTCTTTCAAATCCAATTTCGGGTGTAGTGGCCCATAGATAGACAAATACAAGGGAGTCATAGCCAGTATCATAACAAGAAGGGCTCTTTTGACTTGCTCTTCTGATCGCAATTCTGGGTGGAGTTACCCATAGATAGGTAGACAAATATAGAGAAGTGACAGTGACCACCACACAACGGACGTCTTGGGTTAGAATGGAGAATGACGTTAGCCGTCGATAGTGATATCATGGAAGGGCGATTACCCCAGGTATAGGAAAACTGCCCAGGTAGGCAGGCAGTATCAGGTAGAGTCTATAGACTACCCGACAAGAATAAATTTGAGCTATTACAGTTTACATATTTCAGCGTCTCCTACTACAAAGAAGGTGCTGCCGAGTAGTACAACCTGCCAGAGTCTCTCGCCATTGGCTTGTCGGCCTCGCGATCGAGGATCAGTCCAAGCATCTAGCGAGAGTGTCTCTTGGGTCCGATATGTTGATTGATATGTGACAGATATGTCTATTGAAAGCTCTTGATCGAAGACTCAATCAATTCCCTAGTATCTTTAGCTGCTCCTACATTCAATAGTCCCTCCCCTTCGCGTTAATATGAATTTGTATAGACCTAGATCACCCAAACTCGCCAAGGGGCTGGAGATGTCCGCGTGTGTTAACTAGGTAGGGTGGCCGCACGGCCATGATGAGTTGGCGGAGGCCATAATACAGACCAAGTGTTCGATATTGTATAATATTTGACATCAATAGAAAGGAGGCGAAGATAATTACATTCTTAATGACCGAGAGAGTAAGCAGAGTGTAGATTAAGCCATGCAGTAAAATGACCATAGAAAATATGGCGTGTTATTTATGCTTAAGAAAGGTGCCGTTTAATGGCTGGTGGTTGCAGTAGCAAACGATGTTGAACCCGGAGAGGGCCCGATAAGCTGTCAATCCTAATGAGTGACTTGAATATGACATCAATTTGTCCCATAATTTGAAGCCCAAGCTCCCCCCTTTTCCCCTATACAAGTAAACGAATGACTGCTTGAATCTTTACTCTTATACATAAGAGCTTTCCCCCCCCAGCAGCTCACAAACACTCAGAGTTACTAAAATGGCCTCATGCCAATGTTTCCGTAAACTCCGCCCTAAGTGTTGACACAGGGCTCATCACAATGGGCGATGTAGTTAGATGTGGCGTTATTCAAGCATGTGCCACTGCAAGCGCACAAGAGCTGGACATTCGAAGGCTGGTCGTTCATGCAGACGAAAACAGCCTGTTCGACGCTCGTCTTATGCTTGCCGCCAGCGCAAAGCTCTGGAAGCCCGCTACAGTAGGACTTATCAATGTCCACCTGCGCAAAGTCTATATACGTTTCAGGTTAATGAATTCTTCATGGCTGAGCAAGGATAGTATTGGGTTAAGATAGGACAAAAACGTAGTGGGCTAGAACGTACTGTGGCCACCTCCGGTCAACATGTAGCCGCAGTATGTATACCCCTTCCCACACTTGGCGCCACCACCGACAGACCCAGAGGTGGCAGGAGCGGGCACAGGAGTTACTGCAGTCGGAGTAGACGCAGTAGTTGGATGCAAGGGCGGGGAAGGCGGCAGAGAAAGATTGCCTGAGCTGGTGGGAGTGGGAGCCGGTACGGGGGGAGGGGTTGAAGGCTGCTCCCAAGGGACTGGTGGTGCTGAGAGAGGGATAGGCGAAGGCGCAGAAGGAGCACCAACTGGGGTGGGCGGAGCAGTGACAGTGACAATGACCTGGCGAGGCTCATTCAGAGCCGAAAGGGCCCCAGCGATGAATGCGGCTTGCAAGATGTGATATAGCTGCATGATGTATTATGCTGCTGCAAATCTAGGAGGACGGAGAAGGTACTAATTAGTTGAAACTTAGCAACTGTGAGCTGAGGAATCAGACGGAATAGAGGTCGTCACCGTTGTCCTTCTTATACAACTAGCTATGGGATTTACAATCTACTTCTCATGGCCAGTATACGTTCACCCTCACCCAAACCCAGGTAATACCTGATATATCGCCTGCGAACGGATTTTGAGAGGCCTTCTACCCGTCTTCGTGTTATTGTTCCATGGACTACATAGGGAAGTTTCATGCGAAGTATGAGTCGACGTCACCCTTCTCTTTTACGATTTCAGACAGGTCGTGTTCCCAATGAGGCCCTTTTCCTGACTGATGGCACGCAAACCCACAGAGCGACTCTATAACTCGATACCAACCAGAAGGGAACCAAGTATTCATTGGGTTGGATTCCTCGCGTGAAACGGTAGTCGTAGGCCTGGAGGAAGACTTCTGTGACACGGTTCGGCAACACCATCACGTTGCTGACGACTCTCTTTCGTCCGAAGACTCGATGGAATTGTACAGCGCGATCTCATACGGGTGGCTGCACCATCGGCAGGACTGGATCGAATCTATGTGAGCACAGATTACGCACATTTTCGTCAGGACAGGTCCGATAAACTCAAGTTAAACCCTTCCGTTGGTAGGCGTAGTGCCGAAGATCCGTGCCGGATTTTCCTTCTACATGACGATAGGCACCGAGAGTCTGGGAAGAGCATATGATCCATCATCTAGTAATAAATATCGCGATTAACAATGTCAACTCAGGGCTCATGAATAAGCCACTTGCGCAACCAAGACCTTTGATCACAAGTAACATTGTATGTTGCCTACGGAATTTAGGAGAAACTGTCGGGGGTGTCGAGGGAAGTTCTTGGAGCTTAATTCCGTCGTAGTCTGGCGTGAACGTCGTTGAGGGACGTGTCCGCGTAAGGTGCCATCTGGCCGATGCGTACACTGTGACACAAGCACATTCATAGCGAAAAGCAGAAATGGAATCGGATGTGTTCTGAATACCTATGTAGATCGACTAATTTTAAACAGGGAGGACATTCCATACTAGGACGCACATCCAACATGAATAGTGGACTACCCTCTACACGCTACCTACTAGGTAGGTTGTTACCAAGGTGAAGGAAGTCAATATTTAATTCTAGCGAAAGACTAGAAAGAAGCAACGGAGGCAGTCCAGGGTAACCCGGCTCCTGCAGGGATGGGGAAGGGATGGGGAAGGGACGGAGAACGGTTTGCCCCGCGACAACGCTTTTTGCCCCGCCAAAAGTTCGCAACTCGGGTGCGCTTCTCGACATCTCGTCTCGTCTCGTCTCACCCATCTTTTCCTCACCTGTGGCAATTTGTTCCCGATCTGTCCCTCCCTCTCACCTCGTCTTACTTCCACCGCAGAAAATAGGTGCGACCCTCAACCATCGACCATTGCCCCCAGCTAACACAACATTCGGCTCAATTGGTCCCCGCGCCTCTTCCTCGACACTTGCTGACGAGCTCTCTCCCATCGCCCCTCTCACATCGCCGCCATGTCTACACCGGCCACGCAACCTATCATAACGCCCTCGGGCAGCGAGACACAGAGACCGCTCGTGCGGGTCGGCACGCGGAAATCGGCATTGGCGCTGGTCCAGGCCGAGTGGGTGGTCGCGTCGCTCAAGAAACTCCACCCGGGGGTCGACTTCGAGGTGCGGCCGATGCTGTCGACGGCCGACAAAGACAAGATCACGGCGCTTTACAAGTTCGGAGGCAAGGGGCTGTGGACGAACGAGCTCGAGGCCGCGCTCGTCGCCAACGAGCTGGACATCATCGTGCACTGCGCCAAGGACATGCCGACCTCGCTGCCCGAGGGCTGCACGCTCGCCTGCTTCACCGAGCGCGAGGACCCGCGCGACGTCGTCGTCGTCAAGAAAGGGCTGGAGGGCAAGTACAAGACGCTCGCCGACCTGCCCGAGGGCGCCGTCGTGGGCACGAGCAGCGTGCGCCGCATGGCGCAGATCAGGCGGCGCTACCCGAAGCTGCAGTTCCAGGACATGCGCGGCAACATCGACACGAGGCTGAAGAAGCTCGACGCCGAGGACAGCAAGTATTCGGTTTTGATCCTGGCTGCGGCCGGCCTGCACCGCACGGACAGACATGCCCGCATCTCGCAGTACTTAGAGAGGGATACGGAGGGCGGCAGCACGTTGTATGCTGTCGGACAGGGCGGGCTGGGCATCGAGGCGCGCGCGGATGATACGAAGATGCTCGAGCTGCTGAGGCCGTTTGAGGATGAGAAGACGATGCTGGCAATCGAGACGGAGCGCAGCATCATGCGCACGCTCGAAGGCGGCTGCAGTATCCCGATCGGTGTCGAGACAAAGTGGCTCGAAGGAAATCAGCTACGACTCACGGGGTGTGTTGTCAGCATCGACGGTACGGAGGCTGCGGACGCAGAGACAGTCGAGGAGGTCACCACCAGAGAGCAGGCTGTCGCGTTCGGGAAGAAGGTTGCGCAGATGCTGGTAGATAATGGTGCGCAGCCCATTCTAGACGTCATCAACGCAGATCGCGAGGCAAGCCGAGACAAGGCGGAGCCATGGGTGCCAGCATAAGGCATGACAAAGCGCAAATCTATGAAACAGAAACAATCTCATGATAATGACTATGATAGCATATAGAGAGGGAGCGGCACTGTATTATTACGTGAGATAGGAGACCGATTTGGTGATGATGAATGTTGATAGATAGTAGCAGGGCTGCCCGTTTCTATAGACGCCTTTGCTATAGCGAAGCTTCCACTATAGTCTGAAACAAAACAATACCCACGCGATGCCTATGATACAAGGTTGAGCCCGTTCGTTTTTCTCTTTCTGTTGAACAACACCTCTGCTTGCCCCATGCCGGCCGTATGTTAAGATTTGAAACCAACCATTAGATGCATGCGTCCACCGCCGTCGCGTCACTGTTACTTCGTTTGCGTTTCCCTCGTGAGTTGTATACGCGGGTATGCTGCGAGCCATTATGGAACGCCTCTGATAGACGTAGGCCCGAGTATCTAGTGCTCCTCAGACCCGGTGAAGGCCTTGTACTCCTCCAGATCCATCAGGGTCTCAAAGTCCTTGCGGCCCTGCTCGCCGACGGTGATCTTGGCAATCCAGCCGCCGCCGTGCGAGTCGTCCTCGGGAACCTGGTTGATGGTGCCGGGCTTCTCCTCGAGCGCTACGTTGGCGGCCGTCACGGTGCACGCGATGGGGCTGTTGATGTCCGCCGCGCTCTTGACCGACTCGACGGCGCCCAGCGTGTCGCCCGCGACGAGCTCCTTACCCTCCACGGGTAGCTCGACGTACACGACGTCGCCCAGCTCCTCGGCCGCGTACTCGGAGATGCCGATCACGCCCGTCGTCCGGTCGGCGTTCAGGTCAACCCACTCGTGGTCCTTGGTGTACTTGCGGATATCTCCTGTTTTGGGGAGGCGTGGTGTGGTTAGTTAATTCATGATGCGCGCTCAACGGTAGTATGTTACGGGCATGTCTGCTAAGACTATTTTCTCTTCCCTCCCACACGATAGCCGTCCTCGCGGTGCGACCTTCGCCTGCGATATGGACAGAGGCGGGTGGGAGGCTGCAGAGAGAGGATTTGGAGAATGGCGACATCGGAGAGCTTACTTATCGGAGACGCAGTGAAGGTCCGGACCGAGGTCGCCTGCCAATTGGACCGCACCCGAGGGGCCTGGGAGAGACGGGATAGGGTCGAGGGTCGAACTGCCCGTAGGCACCGCGCAATTGAGGCCATGATGGTGCGTGAAGGGTTGGTGATGGCTGGTGAAGCGTAAATCGGTGAGCCGCAGTGGTATGATTTCACGTGGGTCGAAGCTTGAGCAGATAGATAGTGTAGACGGCGTTGGAAATTGATATCATTGATAGCACCCTAGCCCCAAATTGTCCGTCGACAGGGGTACTACGCCGAGTTGTCCCGGATAAGAGTCTCATACTGTGCTTGCTTGCTTGGAAAAACTCGATATGCTTTACAGTGTGAGCGCAGAAGTTTGAACAACGATTACCTATCGAATGGGCAAAGGAACGGGCCAATCATAGCTCAAGCTGTCTACCCCTCGTTATCCTTCAATTGTTCGGTGGTGGGGTTGTATGGCTGAGTATACCTACCTTAGGTAGTAGCTATTATGTGGCTGAGTCGTTGCCCTGTGTGGCTTGAGAGAACATCAGCCAGAGCACAGGCCAGAGCAAGAAAGACATAGACCATAGACCGGGAGTCAGCTTCTTCCCAACCTTTTGAAGTTAGCAACCCGCATCTGTAGAACTATTGTTCCATTCATTACTATCACTTCAGTAAGGTTAGATACTAGGTATAAATTAGTATCGCATCTTGTTACAATCCAACGTAGATTTTACTTATGTAGTATACCGCGACAGATAGACAAGCTGATTTGCGGAACCCCTGACAATTGAAAAAATGCAGCCTAAATCAACAAACAGACATCACCACCTAAACCGGGTTGTACTTATTACAGGGAGGTAGGTACCCTCGCAGACGGAACGAATGAGCGAGTTAGTTGTCGTCGTGCGCTGTACAATACAACGAGTTATCGTCTATTTTCTCCCGGATGTGAACGAACTGGGTAGGTTTATCTATGCTAGATTAAAGCGTCTCCAGCTCGACGCCATCTAGCTGATACATGATCGCTAGCCGGTGGGTGTCGCTATACTGTACGCTAGACTGGGCAATAAGTTATTGAGGCACCTCGCGTGTCGCGTCTGGTGTGCAGGTCGAATCCGGCTCAGTCTAGCATCTCATTCGCCCATCCCCCTTTACGCCAAATGCTGACTCGGCTGGTCCTACGACAACGTAACCAATGACAACACCATCACGCAACATCGATTCCGAGGGAAGACAGAGCGTGCACCATTAATTTGGTCGAGTCGACATACACATAGCTAGATATAGCCGTGGTCGTGGTTGCGCATCCCCGGTCTTATTGGTAGAAGAAGTAGGCGGGTTCAGCTAATCAACTAATTACTGTACAGTACAGTAACTGCCTGACGCGTGAAAGCACGAGCATAATGACAACACGCCTAACGCCTCCATCTCCATCTCCATCTCCACCTCCACACACACATCCGCCATCTTCCCGGAATCTAAGTAGTCCACAACTTACCAAGCGGGTGGTAGGCTAGTCTATGTAGGTAGTATCAGTTCCATTCATGTTGTCTTGTGTGCCGTGTTTTTCATTTGATTTGAGAGTCTGTGCTTGTCCCCCGCAGCAGCTCCGTCCGGTCGTTTCGTTTGTCGTCAAACCGGCGCCCCGCCCTCCCTATGTACAGTTGGGAGCTACCAGCATTAAACAATAATTATAAACCAGTGGGTCCCCTTCACTTTAGCATACTTTACCACTTCAACTTCGCGTCTCCCTCCAGACCACCAAAGATAGACTGATACATAAACTCTAGGCCAGAAACGGGTGTCGGCGTCACAATACCATTTTATTCGCTACCGACACGCCCTCCTTCTTTTTCTGCGCCCTGGTCTAGGTCTAGGTCTAGGTCTTCGAGGTACGTCCGCATTGATATCATACCTACACCCATCGAGCATGACCTGAATGAAGCATTACCACGCTTCGAGCCCTCCCCTCCCCCTCCCCTTTCCCTTTCCCTTCCTCTTCCGCAGTGCCCTTCCGTTCGTTCGTATCGCGGGCCTGCCTTTCGCTTCGCCATTCTTCTCTCCCAATCTTGTCCCGAGAGCTGCAGCTCAATTTGAGGTACAGCTCCAGCTCCAGCTCCGGCCCATAGCCTGCGTGATACCCCTTGCCGCATCAAGCCCCAGGCCCGAATCCACACTCCCACCCCAAGGCTACCATAAGTACTTGCTGACGCACATCTTCAGGCGCCTGGAACACGCGTGGAACATTCCTCGGCGTTTGCGGAGGCCCCATCACGAATTCCACCGCTGCTCTACGAACCCCTGGGTGTAGCCCCACACCGAGACTTCAAGATATCCCCGATCCCGACCACGCGAGAACCTCCTGAGCTCTACATCTCGACGATCGACTCTCATCCTGGCATTCCCAGGGTGATCTTTCATCGTGGATTCGTCTACTCCAGCTGTCGGGTCTTCGGACCAGCTTCACGGCAACTTTCCTACGATGGAGCTTCCTACAATGAGGCATCCTACAATGGAGCTTCCTCCAATGGAGCATCCTACAATGGGGCATCCTACGATGGAGCATCTTACAATGGGGCATCCTACAATGGAGCATCCTACAATGGAGCAAGATTTCCACACTGCTCCCGTCCCCGGGCCTCACGAACATCTTGACGACACGCTCGGCGGCATTGAAGGGGCCCCCGATTTGTCGCCTACTCAAAACGGCCATGAAGTGTACCATCAACAGTCACGGTCCCTCGACCAAGGCTTGGCGAATAACCAAAACCCGGACGAAGTCGATCCCAATGCGCGATACGAGACACCCCCGTCCACCTCCCATGCACAGTCAATCTCAAGACCTCCCTCTGGTCTCTCCGGTGGTGGCGGCGATCGGCATACGACGTATAGCGACCGCGGCAGCAACGGTGCCAGCAACGGCGCTGACCAGGCTAGCACACGTAACCAGGTTGTTATCAAGGTTGGGATGGTAGGCGACGCACAGATCGGCAAAACGTCTCTGATGGTGAAATATGTTGAAGGCAGCTGGGATGAGGATTACATCCAGACACTTGGCGTCAACTTCATGGAGAAGACAATCAGCATCCGCAACACCGAAATCACGTTCAGCATATGGGACCTTGGAGGCCAGAGAGAATTCGTCAACATGCTGCCTCTTGTCTGCAACGATGCGGTAGCCATTCTATTCATGTTCGACCTGACAAGGAAAAGTACACTCAACAGTATCAAGGAGTGGTACCGCCAAGGACGGGGTTTCAACAAGACAGCAATCCCAGTTTTGGTTGGCACCAAGTACGATCATTTCGTCAATTTTTCGCGCGAAGAGCAAGAAGAGATTTCAAATCAGGTATGCTGGCTCACCGAAGCGCAGCCCAGTGCTCTGCTAACCAGTGTTCCAGGCACGGCGGTTCGCCAAGGCCATGCGTGCTTCACTGATTTTCAGCAGTACTAGCCATAGTATCAACGTTCAAAAGGTATTATAACCATTACCGCATACTTAAGCCAATAGTAGCCTTCGTACTAACCTCCTTAATAGATATTCAAGATCGTTCTGTCTAAAGCATTTGATTTGAAATGCACAATACCCGAGATCGAAAATGTTGGCGAGCCTCTACTGCTCTACCAGTCTTGCTAGCATTGGCATATCAATGCCAGCTTGAGGCCGTGATAGCAGCTGCGCGAGTACTCGAGGCTGCCGTAAGCAGAAATAATTGTCACGCTCTTACGAATTGAACGGCCGCTCACGAATTAGCTATCATCGAAAACTAAGAGGTGTTTCTATACACCAGTGGAATATCTCGCTCAACTCATCCTACAATCCCGACAATTCGGCTGGACACCGGCTTCTTGGGCATAACGACATCAACCTGGCAGGCGCCACGGAAACTCAACTCTGGCGTCCAAGGCATAGAACTAAATTTCCTTTGTATCCTCTCCGCGTAGCTGTCAGAGCTCACGCGTTTCAACCACATTTGCATAGTATCGGATGGTATAAGGACGTTCAGGCGTCAATGGAATGGAGCAAGATCACACCATGGCCCTGCAGATGTGCTGCGTGTACAGCGGCTGCCATTTGGCTTGCTTGGAACGGAATGCTTCATTTTGTGGGTTTTCAAGGACTCGCAGACGACATAGGAAATCTGCAGTCTTCCCAAGATTCTTACTGTAATAACTAACTAATGGCATTTGTCATGTTTCGTGTAAGTCGATAGAATGCAGCAGTCGGGCTAGGAACGAGGTGGACTCCGTACTGCGTGATACAACTAAATTGAAATGAGAGAGCAGAGAATTCGAGATCGATAAAGTCGTCCAAAGCTAGTGGCATTCTTATTAGGAGGTCGTGAGCCCGCATGTTCCACGTCGTGTCTGAATCTTAATCTGCCCATTGCCCTACTCGGGTGTGGGAACTTGGATCATGCAAACGCTACATCAACCAAAATCGGATCACCACCCCCAAAACCTAGACTATTAACCTTCACTGATATCCCCTCTGGATTCAGATGTATCCTTTTAGTACATACACTACTCTACATTGCGAACATGCGTAATTCAAGCCTTGGGGCTACCCTTCTGATCTGTTTCCCCTTCACCCTTTTGTGGATCCTCTTGGGGGTTCTCGGCTTGCGTCTTCTTGCTGGGCGTCGTGGAAGAACTGGTAGCTGCCTTCGTTTCGCCCTTCCCAGTCTGTAGAGAAGCTAATTAGTCCCAGATCAGGCAAATAATAGTTTATAAGATATTAATGGAAGCACTAGGAAATCAGCGACGGGTTGGCATACCGTCTCCTTCGACTCCTCCTGGCCCTGCTTCTTCTCGTCCAGCTTAGTCTCTGGCTCGGTGTGGTCGCCCGACGGCGGGGAAGCGTCCTGTCCGCTCTGCGACGCCTTGTCTGAAGCGCTGGGATCTGCTGCACCTTTGGGTGCGTCGTCTTCAGACTTCTTCTCCTCCTCCACCTGCTTCTGCTGCTTCTCGTCGTCCTCTGATCCGGACGATGCCTTATCGCCGTCGCCTTTCTCTTCGTGATGTGCCTCGATCGCGGCGTCCGCTGACTTCGGCCCGTGCCCAGCGCTGGAGGTCTTTGGGCGGTTGGCGATCAGGAAGGAGAGCCCGACTGCTGTGAACCCCACGGAGCTCAAGAGCCTGCGGTTTAGATGCTGTGTTAGCTGGCTGGCGCGTTGTCTAGCTATCGCGTGTTTGTCTGTCTGTCGGGAGTCTCGCAGCTACTGGCCCGACCCAGCCCGGGAGAGGAAGTGGTGATAGCGCCGTCTCTGCTTACCAGGGCATGTCGCTCGACTTCTGCGCCGCGCCGTGCGCGCTCGCGTAGCCTCTTCTCGTCACGAGCGCTGGACGTGCTAACACGGCTTGTCTCCTCGTCAGAGCCCGGAGCGCGGAGGTCCGCTGGGCGAAGATTCTACTGGCGAATGACATGGTGCTTGTTTGAAGGATTTCGAGCTTCGGAGTCGAGGGAGATGGATGCTGGATATTTCGTTAGAAGGCGTCTTTTTATCTCGTTGTTGTCTCTCTCTCCCTCTCTCCTCCCTCCTCCCTTTAACTACCAAGCATCCGGGCTTGCTTACGAGGTTGGTAGGACAGAGGAGGTCAATATTAGAATTATGTAGAGAATTCGTTGAATTAGATCGCGTATGCGGGATCGGTATGAAGATGAATGGAAGCTAATACTTCGAGCAATTGAGTTGTGAAAACAACGCAGGTTGCCTATCTAATGCGGCCAGTAGGATGTTGGTATACAGATTAATTAAGGTACCAGAGGTGGTGACGCCATAGGTCCAGAGTAAGCTATGGTGGGGTTTCTTTCTTCTTTGCCTATTCCTAGATGGAACGGTAAAACAGATATACCTAGACTATCTACCTTGTTGAACCCAAAGGTAGAGCCGATTATTTCTAAGAGATATTANGGGGGGAGGGGGGGAAGCGCCGCCCTTAATGAAAGAAGTATCACATCATCGCCTTTGATGTTTACGTACCAAACGGTTAGCTTACATGCCACAGGTTTTGTTGATCCGATAGTAACCTATTAACCGTTAGGCTTTTTTTTCTTTTTCTTTTTTTTAGTTGCCTTTAAGGCGTTCGGCTTGTCCTAAATTCCAGCTGGGCACGCTGCTACGTACTGAGAGGTAACAGAGGGTCACAGCTATTATCTAGAAATTCAACTTCATCCCAATAGATAAGGCAGATCGAGCTGCTAAACATATTCTTGCGAGAATGACTAGGAGAGGCCTTTTCTCGCTTTCCATCGGCTACAGTGTCTGACTTCCTTGGTCCGGGCCTCACCCGAGGGCTTCGGGAAAAGGCGCAAACAACTTGAGTAAGCGAGGTATCATTTTGCAGCACTCATGTAGCTGGGTACCAGCACATTACGGAACGATTACTGTATTGTATAGGCTTCATGCTGTGCATACGACTCAGCTGGAGCCATTACACATTCTACAGTCGTTAGACTATAACCAATGTGATATTAAGTGTTCAGGAACGCCCCTAGGTAGTGTATGAAGTCGCTTGAAAAGCGATCTTAGCTAAGGTTAGTAGTACATGGGGCTACATGCGCTGGTATGTGTTACTTAACTTCGAATTGCTGGTCAAGCCTGGTTCCAGATTGAGGGTGGCGATACTACACTCTTGTTTCAGACACACAGGTATCAACTGGAACACGTCTTGGAGTCTCACCAGTGTGATGCTTCATAGTTGGTTGCATATCGAGATTTGGAGGCAAGTAATAAGGCCACTTTTTAGTAATCTGGAGATTATCACATTGTGGCTGCGGTCAGTGTTGAGATGTTGTTAAGATTTTAGCTTCCCTTAACCACTACTCTTTGGAATAGAAGAACGAATATACGTCTTTGCTTGTGCTAATGTTCATCTATACACTCGGCGAGTGCGCTCAATTTGTTTCAGAAATATGCTACATCCCGAAGCTTCGCTGTGCTTGCTACACACGGTTTTCGCCTACCTGTTCGGTAGCCTTGGGCGACTCTAACCACATCCCCAACCAATAAACAACTCGGTGTTAGGCCTCGAGGCTAGGCTTTACCCGACGCCTGTCTCGGTTTATCTCTATCCGTATCCCTAGACCTCTATTCATAGGATTGCAGACAGTGAGGCGTCCCCCGTTTCATAGCAATAATAGCCAGCTTGATCCATCGACTAGGTAGCTTCGATTGCTGAACGACCCCGGTCGAGTACGCGTACTCCCTACAGTATGCTTCACAACGTGGATTAGTCACATGTTTCCGTTTGTTTCGTTTCACGATTGATATCCGATTTGCTTTACTCCAATTGCGCACAAATTATATAGTTGCATCTGTGTTCGTTCTTCAACGGCCCGAAATGTTACTCGTCCGACTGCTGGTCTGACCATCAGGTGAGGGTGGGCGCTAAGGGGTTTGGATTGGCCCACCTTCCCCGCGTTCCAAAATATGGGGGTCCCCGCAGCGCTCTAGTGTGGTGCGCTAGCGAGCTTATAGGGCCTAGTACGTAAACCCCCAAACCATTCCAGTTTGCATCCCCGCGCAACCCTCACCTGCCTAAAGAAATCGACAGCGACCGCGTCTCATAAACCCCACGGCTATATTGCAAGGGCCGAAAACACCGCAGGCGCACCGCAGCAATGAAACCCCTCCATTGGCGTCGTGCTCCCTAGCTGACTGAGCCAAGCAACTGGCCGGGACCCCAATGGACCTGCCCAATCCTCAATCCTCCCACTCCAGATTAAGCCGGCTGCCGCCCGGATGCGGGGGTCGGCAGGGATGCTACTGGGCGGGAAGAACAGGCGGGTTGCAAGTGTCAGAGCTGGTGATCGCGTGGACTGGCACATGCTGTCTACAGTATCGCGCTCATAGCCTGCTCATAGTGGGCTAGCCAGAGGGAGAGGGGGAGGGGGAGGGGGAGGTACCACTGATAGACAGTCGCACTACTAGGTACCTACCTACATATTGGAGTACATGGTTGGATGGCTGGATGGTCGGGATGACGCCTCATTTGCGGTTCACTTCCTCTCTTGTTCCGCCTCCCCAATTCCTAATTCCTATGGCCTACCTAAGAAAGCGCTAGGTGTCCTTCTTCTCTTCCAGTCCCGGTATCCTCCAAAACAGTGTTATTCTTGACCTCACCTGCCCCTGTTTTTCCCACTGTTCATCCTCTGTCCTATGCTTCCTGTCTTTGATTTTGGGATGTAACGGTTCGCATTGACCAGGTGTGGGAGATCGTATAGGCTCTGTCGCTGACTGCATGGCCCCTGGCTGCTGCTGCTCGATATCGCCAACATGATTCCCGTTGCTTTTTCCCGCCCGGCGCTGGTCGCTAATCATGGCTCTCCCCGCGCGACACAGCAGCTGACACGCAGAGCCGTCTCGCGTTTCCTAGGTAATTCCCCTGGCCTGTATCCTGCCTCTTCGCCGTCATTGGTGCTAAGACAACGCCATGCGTAGATTTGACGCCTCATGTTCCCGCCACCGCCGGCAGCATTCGTCGCCAATGGAACAGCACCTTTGCGAAGCAGCCAATTGTGCTTCCCGCAGCCCCTAAACAGCGTTTTGTTGCCAACTCGACTCCTGCAGCTAGAACAATTACAATCACCTCGTATTCAACCGTTGTCGAACCCTCATCAGTACCCTATGCCAAACTTACTGTTGGTGTTCCACGCGAAACTTTCGCCAACGAACGTCGAGTGGCTATTTCACCTCAAAATGTAGCCCTCTTGAAAAAGAAAGGCTTCGGGAAGGTCATCATCGAACGGGGTGCCGGTGTTGAGGCCGACTTCCTTGATGAGGCATACGAGAAGGCCGGTGCGACCATCGTTGACCCTGGTGCTGTCTGGGGTGCGGCGGACATCGTACTGAAGGTCCGTGGCCCGAACTTGGCAGAGATCGATCGCCTTAAGGAGGGTGCCACTCTCATCTCGTTCCTGCAGCCCGCCCAGAACAAGGATATTGTCGAACGCCTTGCAGCGCGCAAGGTGACCTCGTTCGCCATGGATATGGTCCCACGTATCTCGCGCGCTCAAGTCTTTGACGCTTTAAGCTCCATGGCCAACATTGCAGGCTATAAAGCCGTGCTCGAAGCATCCAATAATTTCGGTCGCTTTCTAACAGGCCAGGTTACCGCAGCAGGGAAAATTCCACCATGCAAGGTGTTAGTAATCGGCGCCGGCGTCGCTGGGCTGAGCGCTATCGCTACCGCCAGGAGAATGGGTGCTATTGTGCGTGGCTTTGACACCCGGTCCGCCGCTCGTGAACAGGTCCAATCTCTCGGGGCTGAATTCGTCGAAGTTGAGATCGAAGAAGATGGTTCCGGAGCAGGCGGCTACGCCAAGGAAATGTCCCCAGAGTTCATTGCCGCTGAAATGAAATTGTTTAAGGAGCAAGCCCAGGAGGTCGATATCATCATCACCACTGCCTTGATTCCGGGCCGTCCCGCACCGAAACTGATCACCGAAGACATGTTAAAAGTTATGAAACCCGGCTCGGTGATTGTAGATCTGGCGGCTGAAGCAGGCGGCAATTGCGAGAAGACACAAGCCGGAAAGCTGGTCACGTACAACGATGTGAAAATTATTGGTAAGAAGTATGTCCCGTGCAAAATGGCCTATTACTTATGACCCCTACAGGCTACACGGATTTACCATCGAGGTTGCCTACCCAATCCTCAACGTTGTACTCGAACAACATTGTGAAGTTGCTGCTGTCTATGACACCTCAGGAAAAATCCTTTGGGATTGATCTAAGCGATGAGGTGGTCCGTGGATCTATTGTGACTCTGAATGGTGACATCTTGCCTACCGCGCCTCGTCCGGCCCCGCCTCCTACTCCTGCGCCTAAAGCCGCCCCTAAACCCGAGGAAGCAGTAGTCGCCCTGACCCCTTTTCAGAAGACTTCGCGAGAAGTTGCGGGTGTTACTGCGGGAATGGGCACTGCTCTGGCCCTCGGTAAATTGACTGGGCCACTTTTCATGGGAAATGCTTTCACTTTCGCGCTCGCCTCTCTCATCGGATACCGTGTCGTTTGGGGTGTCACGCCCGCTCTCCATTCGCCATTGATGAGTGTCACTAATGCTATATCTGGTACGTACGGCCTAGGAGAGTTTGTGTCAAATCTAACATAGCATAGGAATGGTTGGTATTGGTGGCTTTTTCGTCATGGGAGGTGGATATCTCCCGGGAACAATTCCTCAAGCTCTTGGCGCCGCATCTGTCCTTCTGGCTTTTGTTAACGTGTCCGGTGGGTTTGTTATTACGAAGAGAATGCTTGACATGTTCAAGAGTATGTATCAATTACTGGGCTCCTAAAGTTCGTGAAAATTCGTGCTGACGTATGTCTCAGGACCGACCGACCCTCCTGAATACCCTTGGATGTGGGCTGTACCTGGCGTTCTCTTCGGCGGTGGCTTCCTTGCCGCTGCCTCCACGGGCGCTGCTGGACTTGTGCAAGCTGGTTATTTAGTGAGCTCAGTCCTATGCATCAGCTCTCTCTCTGGTTTGGCCGCTCAATCTACAGCCCGAATGGGTAATTTGCTTGGTATTCTCGGTGTAGGTTCGGGTGTACTGGCTTCACTACTGGCTGTTGGCTTTAGCCCTGAAGTACTCACCCAATTCGGAACTCTTGCTACGATTGGTAGTATCCTCGGGTTTATCATTGGAAAGCGAATTACTCCTACGGACCTACCTCAAACAGTTGCTGCACTTCACTCAGTTGTTGGTTTAGCAGCAGTGTTGACAAGTATTGGCAGTGTCATGGGTAGTCTCGACCACATCACCACGTTACATCTAGTGACAGCTTACTTGGGTGTACTAATAGGCGGTATTACTTTTACTGGATCCATCGTAGCCTTCATGAAGCTGGCTGGAAAAATGTCATCGAAGCCCCTTATCTTTCGAGGAAGGCATGCACTCAACTCCGGCATGCTCGCCACGAATATCGCGACCATGGGTGCTTTTGTCACTATGGCGCCTGGATCGCCAATGATCGCTGCTTGTGCGCTAGGAGCCAACACGATTCTCTCTTTCGCTAAGGGGTACACTACAACTTCTGCCATAGGTGGCGCTGATATGCCCGTTGTCATTACCGTTCTCAATGCGTACAGTGGTTTTGCCCTTGTGGCTGAAGGGTTCATGTTGCAGAACCCGTTACTGACGTCTGTTGGCGCCCTTATAGGCGTATCTGGATCCATCCTTTCTTACGTAATGTGCGTTGCGATGAACCGGTCGCTCACAAATGTCTTGTTTGGTGGCATATCGGCGCCCGCGACAACAGACTACAAGGTAGAAGGCACGGTGGTACAGACCAACGTCGATGAGACGGCAGAAGCACTTGTGAATTCAGAGAATGTGATAATCGTCGTGGGATATGGCATGGCCGTGGCTAAAGCACAGTACGCCATTAGCGAAATTACCAAGATGTTACGATCCAAGGGGATCAACGTACGCTTTGCCATTCACCCAGTTGCTGGTCGTATGCCAGGGCAGTGCAACGTACTTCTTGCGGAGGCGAGCGTCCCCTATGATATTGTGCTGGAAATGGACGAAATCAACGACGATTTTGGCGATACGGACGTTACGCTAGTCATTGGTGCAAACGATACGGTGAACCCCATTGCTCTTGAACCTGGCAGCCCTATTGCCGGCATGCCTGTGCTGCATGCATGGAAGAGCAAGCAAGTCATTGTCATGAAGAGAGGCATGGCCTCTGGTTACGGTAATTTACTCCCAGCCTACTGCCGATATTGCGGCGCGTACTGACGAAATTTCCTCTTTAGCCGATGTTCCAAATCCCATGTTCTACATGCCTGGAACTAAGATGCTTTTCGGTGATGCTAAAGTTACTTGTGATGGTTAGTATCCCCTTTCCTGTGCAGGGTATTCGATGATAAAGGCTAATCGTTATGACTACAGCTATCAAATCTGCAGTCGAGTCCCGCTCATCATAGATCTCTAGACTAGAATATGCTTTGTATTCGGCATCGTTCACTTGCAATCTAGAGCATTTACATCCTAGACCCCATACAGCTATTTAACCTGCATCTTAGATCTTCATACTGGGTCGATATTATCTTGAATTATTCCGCGCTCCCTTTTCAGATCCTTAAAACGGTTCCAGTTTCTTCTGGCGTATATATGGATCTTGATGTTGAGTAGGGTTCCTAGACCTTACGCTTGAAGTCTAAGATGGCACGTTATACATTGGGGCGATTTGATGTATTACGTATTTGGGATTTATTATCTATAACTAAATGGAAATGAATGAGACATGTAATCGTAACTAGTCACCGATGACGATTATGCTTAGCTACTGGATGAAATATCCAACCCAAACTTGCAGTAGCGAGTGCAGAATTGTGATTCGCATGTCTTCCCATACTTTCGAGACGCGTACAGCACATTATATCAGCAAGTAAGACATCGTAGTATTATTATAGATTACTTCAAGACGACCAAAGTCCTATACACCATACGCCTTCCCTTCCACTATCCATATTTCCCAATCACCTTTCGATACATAGCCCCTTATTATTTTACAACTATTAATATCATGAAGGTCCGTGGGCCCTCACTGTCCCTCGTCACAGCCAGACTAAGCACTGCCGATGAGCCCTCCTTTATTATAGGCCCAAGCTGGAAACTACGGGGATATTGGCGGTCATGTTCTTGTTATCAGCCCCACTCTTCTTTCCGCGGGGATCGGCGGCCTTCATGCCTGCAGAGGTCAAGTCGCCGACGGGCTGCAGAAGCCCGCCTTGCCCCAGCTGGCTCGCGGCGAGGTCGTTTGTCTTGTCTTGGAGCGAGTCGACTTGGTCGACGCCTGTGACTTTGGTCCTGTCGAGTCCGTCTGCTGCGTGTTAGTATCATGGGACGAGACACATTGTGGGTATTTAGGTAGGAATGACGGACCTCGCGCGACGTAGCTCGTTCTGTTGTCCTTCGTGAAGTACTTCAGGAACATGTCCTCGATCCACGGCATCCAGGCGTCGTATTGCTCGTTGTATTTTTCTCTGGCCCATTCCACCGTCGTCTGGCTCTTCTGATTGTTCTCGTTATTGGGCGTGGTGTCGGCCATTGCTAGGGTTTGTGTCAGTAAGATTCTGTAATTTGGTCAAGGGTGCCTAGGTTGAGGGGCTTGGGTTTTCCGTGAGGTGATGTGTGATTATTAGGTCACATAAGATGACTTACTGGATGTATATTTGCTTTCCGTTAGTTATCCTCGACGAACTGTGTCTTTCTCGAAAAGTGTTAATATTAAATCGTTCATTCGTCTCACGTAGAAGAAAATACGATGAAGTTTCTAAACCTGTTCAGCTAAGGGGGAGGGGGGTCTTTGACCTTAATGTGCTTGTTGTGCTACCTCCGATATCTAATAGCTACCTATGATCTCACACCACAAAGTCAATCAGAGCAGGTTTTCTTCCGCTCCTAGCTAACTACCTAACGTGTACGCAATGCGTGGTGCAACTTACTTTGCATGGCCAGGACTTGAGGGGGGTGTGGCGCTCCGACCTAGTACGTCATTGAGTGGCGCCATGTTCTCTTCTGATTGGTTCGATTGCTCGCACATGCGCCAAACAGGGAATCCCATTCTTGGAAAGGTGTGTCAAGCCACACGCCATATCGCTTGATAGGTAGGGACTTATGTAACAACTTGACCTACAGTATTCCAACAAGCTGCGCTGATTGTGTCATACCTACAGTATCTGGGCATGCAAAATATTACATTGCTACGATAGCTATGAAAGCCCTATAATTAATTAGCAGTCGGTAATATGCGCTGGACCACTACGAAGTTGCCCCACACACACCCAAGGTAAACAGGCAGACGACAGGAGTATATGGTAAAATACGGTAAGATCTAATACTGGTTGCTCTCCCTTCATTCATGGAATTCTAGAAGTTTAACTAAGGGCTGGATTAGTAGCGGTGGGGTATGGTATCGCGGGTTCTCGGGGTCTACGGATGCAGCACTTAACACATCGGTAGGCAGGGCATGCAGTACAATATTGGGTAAATCTAAGCTTTTGCAACCACCTGCCCACCGATTAGTTTTCCCGCCTTATCCTCTTTCTACTTTCAAAGAGAAGGGGTTAATATCTTACTGATTTAACACAGGGGACTTTAAATTTCTAGTTCGGGGGTTAATATCCGATGTAATAACGCGAATTTCGTATCTCAGGGGTCGTACTAACCTAAACAAAGCACCACACCGTTATAAAACTGCTCATGGGTCAACTATCTTCACCAAATAGATGATCAGGTTGCTCTCATACTTTACATAAGAGATACCATATGCTTATCGACCGTCATGTGCCAAGTGTTGGTGTTGAGATCGAAACATGTGGAATACCTGTCCACTGGGGCTATAGACTAGTAATTTACCTGGGGGGGTTGAGAATGATCATTTTTCTTGTTTTAAATGCCTAGTTATCGTGAGTTTTGAAAAGCCGCTCCAAGGAGAAGAGCGTATTCTCGTCCAAATTGATAGTATTTGTGTTATTGCATAAGCGTTCACCTGCTTCTAATTAGCCCCGCTACGTAGATTCTATACTCTGTCACGATAGCCGTATATACCTCTAAGGGGTGTTTGAGACATTCTTTTAGGACATTAGGGCTTAGAAAAGGAGATAGAGGTGAATTATGTTTCGAGCCAGGCATATATACTGAACGAGACCAAAGATATCCCAGTCAAATCAAAGTAGAAAGGCAAGCCTAGATACCATTCGTAACCAAGAAAGGTAGGCATCTAGCACCAACCAAGAATTTAACAGGTGGTTATAAAAACCGACTTAATGCGAAATATCTCTCGAGTATTCAGCGATGGCTGAGTTCGCAGAGTAGGAACTTGTTATTGATTAACGGGGAATGACTATATTGCCACGCCTAGCTTATGTATAAGATGGTGTGTCCTATAATCACATGATAAAGCCCAAAAACGCTACAGACAGGGCTCATTCGCAGCAGCCTTTGGCAATGCCGTTATCTCCTCGACCAAAGCGCCGTGAATAATTTCTGATGGGATTATAATTTAGTCATTGTACCCCAAAATACTAGTGCTCATATATGCATTATTGATGTGATGTTAATAGGACGGTGTCACTTCTCACGTATCTAAACAGAAATCAAGTCTATTGAGAAGGGAAAAACATCAATGAGGATAATTAGAGTTAGTATTCATCTAGGGAGGAATAAAACACGATTCTACTTGTCGTAGATGACCTTGTCTAACTGTAATTATAATTTTTTATGTAAATTAAGCCTTGTCCCAACTTTAAGCTAGTATTTCAGCATCATTTCCTTCCTATCTTCAATACGTGCGCTAACTAGAGCTCACTAGAGCTCTTTCAACTCACACTTAGGTATTTCAAGAGCCCAACAGGTATTATACCGAAGTTCTGTAGAAAATAACATACACGGACAATATATACCGGGCATCAACAACAGGCCAGTTTTATCCGGCTGCAACTGTTCAACTCAACTTGCTAGTGCTTGTATCAAGCTTCGATATGTGATTATAGGATTATAGGGTGTTAAGTTGAGCAATGAGGCTCAATGTAGTTTACAGTGCTCTTGGTAAAATGCTTCTCAAATTGACTGCCCCCTGGGTTCCCTGTGCCTGGTGTGCGGAAGCCTTATGCTATTGCTCTTATGATCCTTCTCCCGTGCCCATTTTGTTGTAACCATGCGGCTTCTATATACAATTAAGAGTTACTGTACACTACAAGTAACTTAATTGTAAAGATGGCATTGCATCAATACCTCGCTATAAGGGACAGAGCGGCCACACCTAAGCATTAGGATCGCAAGATGGATAGTCTAAGAACTTGAAGATTAGTTGAGTCGAACTGTCATGAACCCTAGCAAGTGGTAGGCAATAGACTCTTGTTGTTGCACGAGGGTCTCCAGGCTATCCAGGCTACGTGCGTGAGGCTAACCTAGATACATAGAACAAAAGTCTCTTTGTCTCTTGCCTTGCCCTGTGCCTTGCCTTGTGACACGACTGAAGACGGCTAACACGCATCGTTACGAAGGGTTATAAAGGAAAGTAGACAAGGGAGCTAGAGGTATGTTGCAAAAAACCCCAACGATCATCAATGGGGCCCTCGGCACTGCATTTTTAGCACCTGCGCAGGAGACATCTGGCGATTTTACTTGCCGAATCACTCTTTACCGCTGTATTTGCCACAAATATAATAGGCGCTTCTGTAAAATAATACTGTAGGTATTGATCACATTTGATACGGCCGACAAAACCCGAAAGGCTTTAGTAAGTTAAGTACCAACTTCTCGCCTTGAAAGCTCTCAGTCTGTCCATGTCAGTCTCAGAAGGCATCCAGTCCTCTTGATTTGAGGCACAGAACTCATAAGGGATACCGCCATTACTAACTCCCCATTGGTTAGCGCACGAGAGCCGGTTGGGGAGATTCTCAATCTGTAATGGGCGATGATAGGTCACAATAAACTGATCACTTTAAAGAGTACCATACACCGGAGGTGAGTTAAGACTAGCTTCTTAATATATTCGAAGGCACTAGATGTGCCAAGCGGGAAGAGAGTAGAAGATAGATAACTACAAAGCCTACGATAGAGATGTCTGGTGACAGCTCGCTGCTGATATACGTCGAGCTTCGAGTGACCCAGCGCACGCCACATGTGTCTCTAATTGTAACATATCCCAAAGCTGAGTTAAATGAGCTCTATCTGCGCGAGTGTGTAAACGCAAGACTTCAAAAATGGCGAAGACCAGATGAGAGCGAAACCGGAGTTGCTTGTAGATTCCTTAGGTAAGTAGTTAATAGTAGCATAGACATCAGCGTGTAAAAGCCGTTTAGAGCAATCCCTGAGCAAGACAACTCCGAGAATAAGCGAAACACAGTTTGGCGAGGTTGTCTGCCGAACCGGAGGTCTCCTGACGTAAGTTTAGCCACGTGAGTCCCGATGGAAAGCGGATTCCGCGTGGTATCGGGGGATCTTTTACGCGTTTCTCTCAGCGACTACAGTACGTTGCCTAAGGTCGGTGGCACAGGAATCGGCAGTATCTCCATATATCGGCGGGAGGAGGTAAGTAATACTCAATCAAGTCTTGTCATACCACACGTCGCACCACATCCACATAAGGCAGGGGACTTTACTTGGTAGCGGCGCCAACAGATCGCTGTAGATCGCATCTCACTACCGTATCATGCACGCCCGCCGAGCCCGGCATCGAGGTCACCTTCCAGTGGCGGACGAAGGTTTTACAGTATATACTTACTAGGTATTTCACCCTCCCGCCTCGTGCGTCACGGTCCAGATGGAACGTGGCAAGTACGCACGCACGCAAGCAAGCACCGATGGCGCAAAGTCGCAGAGTTATTCTTACATAACCATTGCATTGCGCAGTACAGTATGCAGTCCAACCATTGCCACTTCGGCGGGGCCGTAGAAGCAAAGGGTAGCGATGAAGAATGAAAAAAAACAAAAAAAAACCTTTCAACAATATTGGTGAAAGAATCTTCGTTTTCGCATTCCTCATCCACCACCTATTGTCGGTTGGCTTGTCAGCAAACGGTGCCAAGACCGGGGAGCCTTGTGTTTGCTGACACCAGAATACAGAGGCAAATAGTCGGTGAGCCGGTGAATCGGGGATGGGTGGCAAAAGCTCGCTGTCGAGTCAAGTCAAGTCAAGTCCACGTCATTTCACAATCAGATACAGCCGTAGCGTTGCATTTTATACAATTTTTTCCCCCTTTCTTATGATTACCTACTTTTACTATTGTCGTTGCTGCTAGGGGGGGCATCCCCCAAATCTGCACCATCCACTACTCGTGTTCGGCATTAGGTAGATATGAGCGGTCAAGTGTAGGCCTGTAAGTAACCGTTCGTCAACAATAATCTGAACCCTGGTGTGTGATGGGGGTTTTTTCTTCTTCCCTAGACCCCTTTTATGGCCTCTCCGTTCGATTTGACCAATCCTTGCGATCCTTCTTTACATGCGTTGTCAGAACCTTCGTCAGCGTTTTCAAGCATCAACGACCGCAGGCTGCGCTGTGCGTACCTGGGTCAGACACGTTTTTTGATATCGTCTGCAGGAGGGAACTAGGGTACCGTACAGTTCATGTACAGTGAGAATTTACTGTATATCAGCTAGGTAGTATAGTACACTAAGAAGGCAAACGAATTTCTAGAAGCAAGGGTCCAAGGGAAACCTGGATGGCTTGTTGTACAGTAGGTAGATCCGGTGGGTTCAACACCACTAAGTACCTTACGAGATAGCGTTATGATTGGCTGTTTTAACGGGATATATCGACTAGGGTGCTGATTAGATTCTACAATACTGTACTGTATGAAGTACAGACATTCGACAACTCAGGGGAAACAGAAACGTTGTGGCGTCAACCGTCACCACCTCGATTAACTACCTAGGTAGGTAACCAGTTTAGAGGTGCAACTAGTTACAGTGTAGAAGCATTACCTCCCATATTCCTCACTTGCAAAGCATGTGAATTGAGATTGTCTAACCTGGATTAGTATAGATTATCGTCCTGACTCGTTCTCAGTATTGATTACGGGCTAAAAGGAGACTTTACGATAGGTAGGTCGGTAAAACCATGGCATTCAAGATCCTGCGTCGACGAGAGTCAAGGAATAGATATCGATATGTTACGCTGTAACGAAATGTCGAGGGCTGCGCTGTGCATACGTCTTAGCCGGCTACTGTAGGTAGTTGAAGACTCAAGCACTGCATGATGCAATGCACATTAGACATGTTCGTCCCCAAGGCCTGTCTTCGTACTTATGTATGCGCAAGGCTCGGCGATGATCGCCGCTGCAGCAATGTAACAGAACCTCGGTTCTTGAAATGAGGGCAAACTAAACGCTTGCCGCTTGCAACATGTAAAGAAGGCCGAAGGTACTGTACCGTAGTAGCGGTGGCGCCTTTGCGCCGTTTGAAAGAAAAATCGTGCTACGAGCACGAAAACTTGGCCAATATCTTGCCGCCGACATATCGTCACAGCAGGAATCGTCAATCTTGGTCGTCTAGGCATAGTTAGAAATAAATTGATCTTGGCCCTTCGTCCAGTAACCACCTTGCTCTATATATACGCTGCTCTAACCAGTGTAGGCAAGTGGCTTCGGGCAGAATTCGGGGAATGAAATAGAGTTCTTGGGAGTACTAACCTACTGGGGATCGGTTTGACCTGGATTTCGGGTTTCAGATCTTTATTTAGATAGTGTTCACTAATCAAAACTCAATGGTCAAAAACTAGCTTGTTGACAATTCGAAGATCTCGTGGCAGCTCGTAGATCCTATTAAGGCTTGGTATCATTATTTAGTCGTCTCTTGTAAGTTAGGTAGATACCTACCGCTCTTCTTGGTCACGCTTGTCTTGGGGTGTTATAGGAGAGGATCTATATGTGTGAATGAATCGGTGGTTGATCTTCGTCTTAACATTACTTTCATCAGGGTTTACCGGGTCGTGGGTATGCGCGGCGAGCACACTAATTCTTGAATGTGGGAATTTCAGGGTCTCGTAGCCGTACAGTACAGAGTTATGGTAGTGTACGACCTTGACCGCCCAACTTGACTTGCTCATTTGGTACACTAAGTTGCGTATTAACCGTTCATCGCGAGTCTCTTGTTCGGAAAAAGCCGTCGTGAAGCATTTCATATATACAACATTTTGAAACAATGTACCCAGGTAAGGTCGACCATCAACCGCTTCAAGAAATTGCCTGCATCTTTTCTACACCGCACTATCTACAGTACTCGTAATAACCAAACTGTATCGACCTGGATACGGATGGCAGCACATTTATTACCTATTCAGTCTCAAGCAACACTACAGTAGGTAATCACAGTGGCGTCAGCCACTCTGGATACCCCGGAAGTAGTATCGATCTGGACTTAGGCTACTTGTACATACTTTACTCTACCTATACTACCTACCCATTATCCACAAGAGTCTGTTACATGTAAGTGATCAAGCGGAAAGTACCTACAATAGTTATCTAAGTATGTATAAATCGTTAGTCGGAAACATGCTCTATTTACCTACTTTCTTCTTAGCCAAGATAATCAGCCCCAAATGGTGCGAGATCAATAACGTACCTCGATCTAGAATAGTTCCTAGTCTAGGTACGCTAGGTACTTGAGCTTGTGACACTGGCTGCGCAGAGATTGGCTAAGCGGCCCATCCGCCGCGTGGATTCGGGAACCCTGATCCCGGCTTTGATCTGCATCTCTGCATCTCTTCCCCCTTTCCCTTTTTCCTCTGCTGGTAAGCAACCCTTCCAGGTAGTATATGTTAGTGTACTGTACAGGGTGAGACCCCGTACAGTCCAAGTGCCTGCGTTTCAGAAGCAGATTTCCTTCGAATTGGAAGCTGTCATAATAATTAAGGTTGTTCTACACTCATAGCGGTCAACCCTTAGTGCCAGGGATTCCAGATCTTTGGGGCTTCTAGAACACAGGTCAGTAACAGCTGTGCCTACGCGGGCTTACATACAGTACAGATGGACACGGTGATTGCGAAGGGCATCTGACTTGTAGATAGACTACATACACTATTACAATAGTATAGCTTATATCCAAGTATGTACGGTATCTACTATACGTAGTGCATTACACATCGGTAACGACTAGCGAGAACGGCGTGCGCGCTTAATCCATGGCTTGTTCCTTTCCGAAATAATAGTATAAAGGCAGAGAGGTCAGAGCACCAGCATTGCCGAGATGAGGGCGTAGATTCCAAACTCGATCACATTCCCATCTTCATTGCTTTTGAATCGAAAACGCTTGGGGTTACATTTTCAATATCAATTTCGAAGGAGTGGCCGCATTACCTGCGACCTGCTCTACTATGGTTGAACTGGCGGTGGTTTTCCCGACATCCCTACTGTTTGTTGCTGCTTATTGTTTTCTCCCTACCTAACATGTCAGCACGATCAGTCGTTTGACCCCCTATAGGCTATAGTCACACGCATCTTCATCTCACAATCTAAGATCCGTTTCCATAGTCTTGGCGCGACACTACTGTAGGCTATGTGTCAAGGTGCTAGCAACATGTTCGCTTCGTGGAGAAGCTATTGGGCCTAATATTTAGAAGTCAATATACTATCTACGTTAGTACAGTATATCGAGTTCTAGTGCAATCGAAACAATCTGATATACATAATATCATGTACCGATTATACCACTTATATACTAGATAGGCTAGACGTTCGTCGTTTCGTTGTAGTTCTCAGCTGCTGGTCAAGGTGTTCGGTGTTCGTTTTTCGTTTGTTTTTCCTCTCCGGGATGACAAGCAAGTGGTGCTCTAAGAGCCTTGGGGAGCTAGAACAAACATCGATACCATCTAGGTAGCCTGTCAAAGCCTCCTTTGTTGACTGTCAAGTTTCAAGCCAGCCAGCCAGCCAGCCAGCAGTTCGCGGGCTACGGGGTACTGCTACAGTACAGTATGTTGCATGCATTGCACCCGAAAGGTTTGTTGGGCCAAGGCGACACACACTTTAGCATTTCCCGGCTTGCTCGGTAGTACTTGTACACTACACTACTTGTAGATTGCAAGCACCTTCACCCAGCCCAGGAGAGCTGGTCACAAGACTTGAACATCCCTTAGTTGCGCAAAACAGCTGTGGAGCGTTGGCTCACAGTTACCGTACCGTAATGTAGTATCTTTGCTAGCAGATAGGTACCCAGAATGTATAGTAAAACTAATTTGAATGGTAATTGTTACTTTGAAATACTAACAGAACACAGCATCTACAATCACTCGGGTCGGCTCCTATCTCCAAATACTGTAGGCGTGCACTGCTAGGCTGCTGTAGTGTAATGTACTAGGCCTGTTAGTGTGGCCCTGAATACCCCTGAGTTCCGCCCTGAGCCTTCCCAGAGGGCTCCAGAGGCTCCAGAGGCTCCGGCTGCGGCAGGCCCAAGGTTGCCTGGTTAATACCTAGGTACACTACCTACACGTTAATACACTGTACTGCACACATACAGTAGGTACTAAGGTAAGCTATAAAGACAAGTCATCGGAAACACGCTGCTTTGAGTTTAGAGCAATCCTTGTCTATACCCGAGTATAGTCAAGCTACTTTTAGAACCCTTGGGCCTATTCTATTCCGGGCCTAGCTACTAAGCCGGGTACAATTATTCCATGTAGGTATTCCATGGCATCGTGCCCACATTTCATCATGACTAGGTAGATGGGTGCTTTCAGGAGTTACATCGACTCCTTCAACACACACTACACACCCTTTGGCCTCTTTTCTCCGTTGTGCCCATTACAGTAGGTAGCGAACAAGAAAGAGTAGTGTACAGTGCTGCTGTACTGAGTAGATTTAATTTAAGAATGTGAGTGCAAGGATAAACGGACCGCCAACGAGCGAGTGAGCCTTGCGGTCGGCGCAAAAGTACCACTACTACTCACTACTCACTACCAGGTACGGTACTGCTGCGATACTGTACATACACGACCATCTCACCCTTTTCTCTCTCCCAAGTTCCCACTTCGCGCTACTTACATACATACATAGTATATCGTCGGGGACCAGTCGCAACGAATTGAGTTCTCACCTCTACCAAGTAGGTGACGCCAACCTCTTAGAAAGAAGACCAGCTGCCTGCCACTTACATACTCACTTACTTCCCTTCAACCCATCCCTTGCTTGCTTGCATTGTGACCCCCCCAATTCTTTTGTTGTTCGACCTGAACAAAAGCCCGTCACCTGCCAGGCGCTGCCTCCCAACTCTTCTCAGTCGATATGACGTTTTGACAGCAACTAAACGGTTCAGCCTCTCTGCTTGCGCATCATCACACACCGAGCGCCGGATACGAACGCTTTGCGCTACTCTACTCGCGCCGTAACAATAACGAGTAACTACCACACAGCGCTCTCAAAAGTAGTCGCAATCCTCATGGAGGGCGTTCTTCTTGTACCCCCGGATCGGGGTCCGATTATTGGAAAGCCTGTCTGGAAGGTACCTATAGCCACTGTCGCCGATTGCGCACTCATCTCACTCTGTCGCAATGCTGATTCACTCTATCTCTAGCCACGTTATGTTGTTGTTGGACCACAGCACCAAAAAGAAGGGCAACCGTCAAATCTCTCGCTCTCCCAGGTTTTGTCTACTGCTCGGACAAGAGACGTAGGGGTTCGGTCTGCGAAATCGCAGCAGAAGGCTCCCGCCGACATCCTCTACTTTTCAGTATACAAGTCCAAGGTGCGCACTGTTTATTTATATGACAACTTTGTGTGTTGCTAACATGCCGATAGGAGGATTCCGAGCCCATCATTCAGCATTCCATTGCGTCGATAACAGACTGCCAGGTGCAACATATTGCTCATCGGAAGCAAGGTCATCTTCTTCCTACTCTAACTATGCAAATCTCCCCCCGATCCAGCAACCGACAAGTTACGAAAGCGCCGATCGAGTCGGACCACTGGGCTAATCACCAACAAAGATACCGGCTCGACAAAGCTATGGTTTCTCGCGACTGAGGAGTCGCGGTATAGCTTAGGTGACTGGGCAAGGTACATCCAGTCGCTCGTACAACAACAGCAGCAGTTTATTCCCATGAGCCCAACTAGTCCGACATCGCCGGCCTTCATTAGTCCGTTTCCCCCAATGCAAGAGCCCGTCGAAAAACCAGGGCCAATTTCCAATGCGAAGGGAAAATTGAGGTCTAAGTTGCAAGCAAAGTCATCCGGCAGGGCTCACACGTCATCACGCGACCAAAGCTCAATATATCCTTCCGGGTCCCCGAGCCTGCGGTCTCGCAAGAGTGACCTCTCTTCTCGCGCAAGTTCCATGATACCGCCTAGTATGACTTTCGTGCAGCAACATTACGCCAACTTACAACACTCCGATCTACCCTCTCCTGCTTCTACCGTAGATGAGCATCCAGAACGGTTCATTGAAGGATGGACATCATCACAAGGACGGTCCTCTGCATTGAGCTCTCCTATCAGGACTCGCGGCAGCATCAGTTCTTCATCCCACCACGACCCCAGCCAACCTAGCCTAGACTCGAGCCCCCGCATAGCGCCCCGTGAGACTATTTTAGATCGGGCATTTCAAATGCGGTATATTCCGGGATCTGATAGAGAGGTCGCTGGAGAGGAGAAGCTCACGTCGCTTGCAAGGTTTGAGGCACTGATGTGTGAAGCAGAACATCGCCAAAAAGCCACTGGGCGAAAAGGCTCGGTAGCGCAAGAACCTTTGAAGAGCACATGGGAAGATGATGAAAGCGACGATGATGAGTTTGGGAAGGAAGTTGAAGAGGAAGACGAGGACAGTGATAACTATGCCTTTGAACAGCATGGCGGCTACGATGAGACAGATCCTTCGGCGAGAGCGCTTAAATTCATCACGAGCCGCCACAATTCAACCTATAGTGAAGCTGGGATGAGCAGTATTCTAAGGCCGCACACGGCGCACTCGCGAAGCCGGCCCGCAACCCACCGGACAAGTAGCCAGCCCCACGTCCATGGACCGTCGTTGCACATGCTGCCATCCTCCTCACGACTACCCGAAGGAGGCCCGATGCGGAGGTCTCACGAGAAACGGCACTCGACTTCAGACGTGAAGAATCTTAGTTTCAACGATTTCGCGAAACGATTGAGCGGTACGAGCAGTCTGCTTCTTGTGCAGTCGAACGCTAGCACCGGCAGCAACCGTGGCAGCGGCGATTATGACACACATACACCTCGTGGAACCCAGACCCCCGACGAGCGCTGTCGATGGCGCGGCAGCATCGGTGTATTTGGGAATGAGGGCGATTTTTATGATTCAGCACCGTAAAAATCCCTTTTTTTTTTTTTTTTTTTTTTGTGCGAATTCTGTTCGGAATCTTTATCATACCACTAGGACCTTCGACTGTATTACTTACGACTCACATGGCCTCTACGCACGACTTTACGATAATCGACTTCGAGCTCAAAGCGTTATGCGATGTTATTAGACGGCATAGCATGTCACGTTTTTTCATGATTCACAGCGTACGACATGATTCTGATGCACCCTTTTTTGTTTACAAAACCTACTTTCTTTGTAGCAATTTTTTTGGAAATCGGCGGGAGACAGAGCAACAGTATGTTGAAAGACGACTTACCATTTTTGCGATCTAATTATTTGGATTCTGGAGCGGTCTACGAAATCAAAGGAACTTAGACGAGACGGTCTCGGCAAACGAAAGGGCCGTTGCACTCCTCTCATCTCTTAGTACTAGACATAAATACCTATCATTTTACTGATGTTGGATGGAAAGCAGAGAGAGAGTGAGTGAGAGAGAGATCATGCATGGATAACTATATCAAGACAATTTGCGAAGATATAAGAGATACCCTTAGGCGGCATGAAAGATAGCAAGCATCAATTCAAAAAGAATATGATCACAGTTATCAAACCATTTATTTAGTGATTCAGTTTTTATTTTAAGTTTATGTGACTACATACTTTATACCAGGAACAACTCATAGAATATGTAGTAACTAACCCTTGAACAAGGTCTCACTCACTGAGAGTGATTACCAAAAAGTATGGACGTACGGGGATTTGAACCCCGGACCCCTCGCAAGCAGGAGGGCTTTGAAGAGAAAGCTATGCAAAGCGAGTATCATACCCCTAGACCATGCGCCCAAAGAATTATGTTTCAACATGTCGTCGATACATTTCGTCGATCACGGGACTCGAACCCGCAACCCTACGCTTAGGAGGCGTAAGCGCTAAGCCATTGCGCCAAATCGACGAAAGTTTCATTTCAAAAGAACCTTATTACTAACGGGATACAGCCCTGGCCAAAAAGATGCCAAGACAGCAAGACATCAGGGGTAAGTATGACTGGAGAATAATACCCCTCAACAATCTGCAACATCAATACCCAACACCTACAATTACAACAAATGCTATTCAGACTTCGATAATTAGACTCTACATCCCTAGTTAGTAGCTTTTACAAACTCTGCTAAACTGTCAAGAGGGAAACACCACTTCCAACAACTATTTAGACTCGAAACACTATTCTCTATATCAACCAACCGGTTAGTCCACTGAACACCACCACATCTACAACTTAACTTGGGCTTAGGTAACAGGGCCGCGATAGTCATGGCATAATACCTAGTACAATGAAGACAGCAGATCGCGACTCATCCATCGTAAGCAGTGAAGTTTTCGAGGGATTGAACACGAGTAGCGCGAGAATTCTAGGTTAGAACAAGAGGGGAGGAGAAGAAACGTGTCCTACATAAATAAGCTTAGGCGGAGTCAAGGTCAAGCCAAACATAATAATTCCTTCCTCCCTTAGATAGTATTCTATCGCGCCATCTAGGTAGGTAGGTAGGTAGACATCAAACGACCACTCGGACGTAAACCTCTCGTCGCTTGGGGTCCAAGGAGGGGACCGTTACATTCCCAGGAACAGCATAATTCCCAAGCAAGGGGTTCTAGAATTACAAAGGACTACGTCTCGAGCCGTCGAAATTCCGACACACGGAACAGATCTCGAGCCTCTCTCGCGCAGCAATTTATAACTCAGCTAACATCGCATATGAGATAATTGAAATATTCTCTTTCGCATTTGACCGAGCTATGATACGAGCGGCGTGTGCCTACAAGCAAAACCACCCACTTGCCCCCAACACCAGTAAGCCGGAGCTTCCAATGCAATGTATCTATGTAGTATAGTGACGTCGTAAACCTGTTACCACCGGGAGTACAGCCGTGGCTGGTTACAAAAATGGCTAAGAATAATCATCTCGACAAAAGAACACCTGTAACGCCGCCTCTCATGTTGATGGCTACAATGTGGCTTGCTAGCCGGGTATTTCTAACAACAGACTGGCAGTATTTCCCACCCTGACAATTCACTCTGTGCGGATTCCCTGGTTGAAGGGCGCTTAATTCTCTCACAACCTTGATTATGCCAAACCCTTTTGCGCCTACCAACGCCAGTCCAAGTTTTTGATGAGAAAAAACGCCCCCATCTCAATAACCACTCCGCCTCTGCATGGCACTCGTATCGCTTCGGCTTCTATCCCTGCCAGCGCCTTGGCGCACAGCATCACTATAACTGGGAATTGGGGGGTTATTCGGGCGGAGTGCGGCGGCGGAAGCCCCACGACTCCGCATTGGAGTCCTAATGAGCGGAGCAACATCACTCTCAGAACCGCTGCCATCCTCGTCGGAATGCTCGGGACTAGTATATTCGGGTGGGGGATGCGAGGCTTCGTGTATGCTTAGCCCAGTGATGTCGACTATATGCTCCCCAGAGGCCGCAAAGCCATGGCCGCTGGTGCTCCCTTCACCTGCCTCGTCCGTTGGAACTAACTGTGCTAGAGAAATATCCGTAGGACTTCTTTGCGGTCCCGGGCTGGTAGGTGGAAGCACTCGGTAATTGCCGCTGCGCGTTCGCGTATGACTAGACTCTAGTATTGGACCTCGGTTGGTGTATGGTTGAAAGGATTGCGAATAGGCATGAGGTTGCGATGGTGACCCCGGAGTCTCGTCCTTCCTACGGCCGGATTCCAGTAGAATGCTACCTTGTTCGCTCCCATACGGTGGTGGCGGTGCCAAACTGCCAGTCATGGGCGCAAGCCCCCATTTCTTCACGTTGGCCTCGATAAAGACAAAGCCGGCTTGTCCGAAATTGACATGAACAATGCAGGGGCCGTTGGCGCCAACCGAGGGGAAGAAGTTCTGCGATTTCAATCCGTGGACGACGTCATCTAACCGTCTGCCATTGCGTGTGAAGAAAATAGTACCAGTTCGAGGGCGGTATCCCACACCAATAACATCACCTTGAACGATCGGAGGCCCGTACGGCGATGGCATGAAGGCTGATTATATCTCCGTGCGCCTGTAGATGTGTATGCAGCAGAATATTTGTGGTACCCTGCAGACAATGTTAAACTTCGAACCCGGACACAGATCTAAATCCACGGCACACGTACCTGGAAGCCTGAATAACGGGTAGGGTTTCGTGGACATTCCGATGCTTAATAATGTACTTTCGGGCTTTTCAAATATCTTTGCCTCCCAGTAATAAACTTCATTTTGTTTTGGTACAGGCAGATTGCTCATGACTGTACACTCCGAGTCGAAGAACTCGATTTCGGTCCTGGCTTCGACGAAACAGTTGGCGATCTCCAATTCCGGCTCAAACTCCCATGCTGATACCCCCTTTTCTTGAATAGCTAAATATTGTGATAATGAAATGTCTGTCTGGATTGACTCGGGTGGGTTTCCTTGTATGAAGGCTAAGAGCATGTTAGCTGGGAACACAACATGGCACCGAAGGAATCTTTTTGTGTGCCTAGCTGTCGGGGACAAGGGGTTACCTTTTGCTCTGAGGTACTCGGTTCTCTGCATATCCTCCATCGTCTCTAGGGCCTCGGCCTCTTCTCTTGCGAAGGCCTGCTCATCATCATATTCACCGGGTCGGCCGATGCGGTCTAGGAAAATGCGACCGGATGCGGTGTGGCGGAAGAAGTAGATGACAAGGAAGATGACGGCCACAATGACGGCAGAGCCAAAGGACGAGAGTAGCCCGATGACGATGCCATCTAGAGGACTTGTCATGTTGGGCCGGTGGGGGTCGTGTGCTGCTGGTGAAATGAGCGAGATCCAAAGCTGGGACGCTGCTGTCACCGGTTTGCCACAGTCATTCGGCCGTGTGGTCCTGTCGGGGACGAATACCTCGATGCTGTAGCGAAAGAAGAGGATAACACCGGTAAGATCAAACTGATCAATAGGTCTGTCGAATATACGGGGGTGTTGTTTGGGCGATCGAGGCTGCCGTGGTTGTGGGTTTCGTCGTGGGTCACACAACCTGACGGCCCAGCGGGCTGGACTGTGGAATTTGGCGGCGATAAGGCAATAGATGTTGCGCTACACTACGGCAAGGGCGTCGGTAAGGGCAAGTCTGCGCTCGTTGTTGTCGGTGTGAGGGGCTGGGCCTGGGCAGGGCTGGGCAGGAGGCGGTGATGGCGATGATGATGATGATGGACGAAGGAAAAAGAAACGAAGGGGCAGAGAAGGTAATGGAAAAGAAAGCGAACAACAAACAGCCTCGCGACCTGTTTGAAACGATCGGGCTCAGTATAGACTACTAAGGGTTAGGTGAGGGAAAATAGCAAGCCAGCTTGGAGGTGGAACGGGAGTACTGTAACAGAATGATGGAATGATAGTGGTGAAGAGGGTACCGAATGTGAGTGGCTACAGAGGGGATTGGGATTGGGACTGGGATTGGGGTAATGATGAGAACGGCCATGTACTGTACAGTAGCAGTGCAGCAATGCGGGTGGACGATGCCAACGGCGAAGCGGTCTCGATCTTCTCTCTAATGCGGTGCAGTACAGCAGGTACGGGTGCACTACTTTACCGGTCGTGTACACTAAGGTAAGTACTAAGGCATGCTATGCTGAGCTGGCGGGCGCGCAGTTCCCGCTGCGCCCGAGCACATCGTCAGAGTCGTAACAGCACCCGGTTTGGCCTTTCCGGATTCGTCGGGGGCGACTGCTAGACTGCTGGACTGCTGGACTGCTGGACTGCTAGGCCTGTGCCGGGGTCGACTGATACCAACCTCCGCCTAGCGTCTGTTAGTGCTTTGCCGTTGCGTCCAGCTTCTGCCTTAACAGGAAGCGGGGCAGATTTTAGGTTTCTGCCCCATTTTTCTGTACCTGGGTAATACCTGCCTAGAACAGGGTAGAGCAGGGCATTGACTAGAATCGTCCCATTTCGTGCCTGTAGTCTGGGCGTACACGTACTCAACTCGGGTGGCAACGAACGTGGGTGTGATTTGTGTTAGGCGGTCCACTAAAAGCCACGGGCGCCGTAGTAATGATGTAAGTAAGATGGATGTACCTGGCGAACTTCGGCCATCTTAGGCTTCATACCTACTACACGTACGTACAGTAGAAGTGAGATAAGGGTGAGAGAGGTTCAAACCACAGCGCATAATCAATGCATCTCTAGCACTTTTGCAGTCTTGAACCTATTTCTCTGCATTGCGCCTCGTAAACGTACTTAGTGTACAGTAGCTTAAGTAACTATCGAAGGCTCCAACTTTGCTTTATTTAGCATGCATGCATGCATGAATACCTACCTAGGTAGGTAAGCATGGCATAAACTAGCGGCTGACATTCAGTTGTGTCGGGTCCTATCGCACGAGCTGGGGCCAAGCCTTGTTTGTAGTGTAGGTAACCTGAAGTCTCAAACTGTTTCATCAGACGCACGCATGTCAATGACTTTCGGTCTTAACATTCATTCCTCTCTGCCTGCAAACCCTCTTCCTCTTCCGTTCGCATTGATCAACAACATGTATACGTAGATTGCAAAAGTATTGCATACATGTATGCATCGACTGACTGACGGCTCAACTTCCGAATGGTTTAAACTAACAGGTAGGTAGCTACCAGGTCAGGTCTTAGCTCGGGTCAGCGGTCTCAAAGTCCTTCAGGATCTGGGCTATACGGGTGCCTGGCATTGAGGCGCCCAAGGTACTTACTTCCAGTAGGTATACTTACCTTACAGGTGGATTCGTGCAGCCGCCATCAACACCACAGTACCTACTTATCGTACCTAGTCGCATTGAGCTCGCCCTCACTGAGCTTTTGAAAGCCCAACAGGAAAAGCGTTAATTAGGTCCTGGGGCGCTTTTGAACAAAACACAAACGTCCTCACATTTCGAGCTCGTCACCTGACACAAGTTGCGAACGCCCCAGAATGTGACTAGCCCTATATGCAGGTGACAGATGCCATAGCCACATGACATATGTAGGTAGCTATTCCATTAGCAGGCATTACGACAACCGATATCGTTACCCTACATACTTACTGTATGCATTCAAATATGATAAGCAGAGTTGTTTCCAATTGTGCCCTTGGTGAGCCGTGTTTCCATTACATATAGTATATATCAAGTCTTCACCACCCGCGGACCAAACTGACACACCAGCTAACATAGATACCCCTGGGTAGAGCATTCATTGTTTTTTCCCGACTACCTAGTAAAAAAGATCTAGGAAGCCTTGCATATACCTATCTGCCTCTTTCTTCTCTCCCACAAAACGCCTCGATACTACCTACATAGGAGGTAAGGCGGGAAGCCTCCAGGTCGGCGCTGTTAGGATTCGAACCCAATCCCTTCTATATAGCTAATAATCCAGCTATAGGGTGTGCATAGCAATATAAAAATGTCATTAGTTCATAAATTAAGAATCTATGTTCGAGCCCAAGCGTGGCAAGTGTTCTGTTTGTTCTTGTATTAAGTTTGTGGGCACTGCTTGTTGCAGTGGACTGGGAAGGTTATTATAAATAAGTAGGTAGGTTTAATTCCTAACGGCGCTATGTGATCCTCGTTTATACAGCTTAACTATGATCATGTCTTTCCATGTGTCGGCTGACGAATTCAAGGGGCCTATGTTGCCTATACGTCTAGGGACTCCGACTACGTCTGCGCTTATCCCGACGAGATGTGCTTCTTTCGCGTCGGCTGCGCTTATCCCGATCATGGTCTTTATCTCGCTCCCTCTCCTTAACCCGGTCTCGGTCCCGGTCCCGGTCCCGGTCCCTATCCCTGTCGCGATATCTATCTCGGGAACGGGAACGAGCTCTGTCACGGTCTCGATCCCGGTCACGACTTCGGTTTCTGTCCCGGCGTCGACTACGACTTCGGCTTCTACTTCGCCGTCGCTCACGGCGGCTGTCACGATCTCGATCCCGGTCTCTATCCTGTTCTCTGTCGCGTCGCTCCTCTCGATCACGATCACGATCCCCTCGGTCCCGTTCTCGCTCGGGATATTTGTCTCCCCGCTTGTCAGGCTCTCTATCACGGTCACGATCTTTCTCCCTGTCCCTGTCTCTGTCCCTATCCCGGTCCCGATCACGTTCTCCAGGGCGATAACGATCGATCTCATCAGCGACACGTGGTCTTTTAACCTCAGGGGAGCGGTCGCCAGTACTTCGTCGATCATCAAGCCCAGGAATAGGTAACCCCTTTTCGCGAGCTTCCTTTTGTGCCTTTAAATACGCTTTGGCTTCTTGCTCGCGCCTCTTGATCTCACTCTGCTTCCATGTCTCGGCATCGTTCAAGACAGGCCCTTTAGATGTTGTCGGTCGAGACACAGAACGGCTTTTCCGGTCGTGCTCGTGGTCGCGTTCCCCACGTTCTTTCTCGCGTTCAACGGCCGGGTCGCGGCCGCGATCTTTATGCTCTTTTTCGTCCTCGCCTGCGCGGTCGCCTACGCGGTCGCGTGGCCTTTCGCTATCGGGATCCTTAATTTTGTCCCTCTCCCGGCTACGTACACGCCGAGTAGACCGGCTCCTATCGCGTCTTTCTGTACGATCTCGAGGAGAACGAGAGCGATCTCGATGACTATCTCGTCGATCAGTGCGTGTTCTCGAGGGGCTTCGAGCCCGTTTCTCGCGCTCATCTCTGACACGACTACGTTCTCTACGCTCAGGCCTGTAACAATCTAGCGAACGGCTGCGGTCCCTCCGTTCATGTCGTGTCCTTGAGCGACTTCTATAATCCCTGTCTCGTAATCGTGGTGATCGGCTTCTATAACGATCTCCAGGCCGGTAAGTGTCCTTCTCGGGCGTTCGTTCCCTCACGCGATTCCGTGATCTGCTTCGCTCCCTACGGGCTGGCCGGTAACGCGAATTGCTTCCATCTCGCTCATCACCTCTACCACGTGTGTGACTATGTTCCCGAGCTCGCTCACGATCTCTGTGTCCACCCGCACTACGTGATCGATCCCGATGATTTCGTGATGGAGCGGGACTAGACTTTCGGTCGTTCTTAGTCTTCGAATCCTTAGAATCTTTGGTGTCTTTGGTGTCTTTGGCCTCTCTGGTATCTTTCGCCTCTCTGGGTTCAAGAGAACCTTTAGACTCCTTAGATTGCACATCTTTTGCTTCCTTGGTGCTCTTCGGGTCTTTTGCCGAGTCTCGAGACTCGCTCTTTGCTGGGTCTAGAGCCTTCTTTAGATCCGATGTTTTGGTCGAATCGCGACGTATAGGTTGTATTGCAGAGGCCGGTTTGGTTCTTCTAGGAGGCGGCGCCAGAGCTTGGTCGATCTCCATTTCGAGCGGCTTGGAATTGTCCTTATTGCTTTCACGTAGAAGATCTGCGAGTGCCTCTTGTTCGAGCCTTTCAAGGTCTTCCTTGGTGAGTTGCTTCTTGATATCCTCGGTTTTACTGCGATCACGCCCCTCTCTGGGGGATCTCTCGCGGCGTCGTCTGTCGCGGCTGTCACGTCGCCGACTTCTATCGTGATCTCTGTCCTTATCTCTAGGATGTGACTTTGATCCAGATCTAGACCTACGTCGGGCGTCTCGATCGACTTCTCTATCGTGGCCACGGTCACGCTCTCGGGCTTGCCGCCGCTCTTCCCGCTCCTTCTCCCTGTCACGCTGGCGCTCTTCTTCCTTCTTTTCTCTTTCCCGCCGACGGGCGTCGCGCTCTTCCTTGCGTTTCGCTTCGGCCGCCTCGATCTCACGTTCTCGTTCACGCTCGCGTTTCTTTCTCTCTTCACGCTCGATCTTGAGTTTCTCTTCTTGTATTTGTTTCTCTTTGAGACGGATTTCTTGGCGAAGCTGTTCGCGGGCAGCCAATTTCGCGGTTGACTCAGCAGCGTATTCCTCGTCTGTCTTGGAACCGCGCACTCGTTCCTCTTCTGCCTTTTCAGCACCGATTTCGAGCTGGCGCAGCTCCCGCATGCGAGCTTCTATAGCCTTGACGTCTATAAGTTGGTCAAGAACAGCCTCAGCCTTCTGATAGACACCGGAGCGATCGAGTGCGCCGTCAATCAAAGCAGCAGCTTTGCGACGTTCTAGGGTAAGAAGTTGGGCTGGGTTGCGCTCGACTTCTTGTTCGGCTACTTCGAGGATTGATTTAGTAACCTGGGCCTCGTAGTCCTAAACGGCGGTGATAGTCAGCTACTCGTCTCATTGTGCGTGCAATAGCGTAAACGAAGTGGCGTGGTTACACTCTGTTCAAACTTCTCCCAGACTTGCTTGCGGATTGCATCGTATCCGCCCTTCTTCTTGAAGCTGTGCGCCAAACCCTCGATCGCCGACCGCGTAGCTGATGGCAAAGGGAGGTCCGAAGCCTTGAATTTTCTCGGCGCGAGGGGCGTGATTCCGTTCAAGGGAGCGGGCGTTTGGTCTGTGGACGCCATAGCGACGGCCGAAGAGGCCATCGGGCCTCGCGTACGATGTTACGTCAAATTAAGGCTGAATAGTTCCGACGCGCGATTTCTTCTTGCGACATACGTATAGTACCGTTATCGCAAAAAGTTGTCATAGGTAGGTAGATGGATGTGAGGGAAGAGAAGATAGTGATATCTTGTGTACCTAGGTTAAGTTAGGTAGGCAGCTAGGGATGGTTCGCTATATCTGCTTGAGAACTCAGCCTGGGAGAAAATGAATTTAGAGGTAGGGATCCCCATTACAGTGGGTGCACTAGGAGGTAATCTACTACCGCTTAGAAAGGCAAGGCATGTGCCTGTAAATTTGGCCTGCATGTCCCACAGGATGTAGGTAGCCACTCTGCCTTGATGGTCTGTGCGCAACCACCACCCCTGCCACTTACTTGCTAAACCTCAATTCCACAGCATCCTGTCTCGAACCGACTGCTTCAACGAAACACCAGTCGCCGCCACAATCACCACCAACGCAGCCAACTGCAGGTTGAGAGGGTATTGAAGACCTACCCACCACGCACAAATTTCTCTAACATCGGCTACTGAGGCGAATCTCCCCTCCAATCGATCACAATGGTGCACAGAGTCCTCTTCTGGTCCGGCTTCGGTATGACAGCCCAGCTTCCTTGGATTTGCCATTCGCTCCGTCGAAGAATACGAGCTAGTCTACTGGACCTGTGAGATATGGCTAACGACTTACTGTAGGCGTTGCCGTCCGTTTCTGGCAGCTTGGCCTCGAGATGCGACCATTCTTCAATAAAGGCTCATTATGGGCATACCCGGTCTTCGCGGGGGTGGGCGCGAGCTTCGGATACTGGCTGCAGGGTGTTGACGAGCGACAAACAGCCGTGCTGGAGGAGCGGAAGAAATTGATTCTGGAAAGGCGGGCGAGAAAGGCGGCCCGCGATGCTGCGGCGGAATCGTTGTAACCGGTCTATATCCCGTTGTTGGCCTTCATTACACGACATAAGGGAATTAGGGTTATCAAAATTACGAGGCTGGCAACAATGAATCTTACTTGCGAATCGAAGCAGACTTTTTCATATTGTCTACGCTTTAAATTTCGCTATAGTCCTACGGGACCCGGTCTCTGATTCCGCCGCATCTCCTGAGAGGAGTACGCCGCATAATTTACTGTATGCAAAGTAGCTCTCTCCTAGATCTTGTATGATACACAGACGCTATTTCAGATCCCCAATCCATAGATGTCCTCCACTGCTCATAATCTCTTCGATAAGTTCCATCTTCTAGTTGGAATCCTCGAGTTTCCGCAGTAGGTATGAGACTGATGTTGGTTGAGCGCTGGATATTTCAGTCACGACTGTGGATAGATGATGACTGAGGGTGGTATCATAGAGTAATCTGAATGAAGAGCCAGAACATCTCTCAGGGTCAATCTCGTTATAGGTGAGCGAATCCGTGGATACTCTGTCCGTGATATTGATGGTCTCACAAAGCGCGAAGACCTGCTTCCCGAAGTCCTTGGCGGCTATCGCTATATCAGACGTGCCACAGCGGCCATACAACGCACCATTGCTGAACATTCCTTCGGCGCCAAGTAAAATTTTATCGGCGCGCTTAACATGGAACCGAAGCGCGCCAAAATCTCCACTATACGACACTTTAAACCCTTCTTCAATCAGTTTTTTAGCGAAGTTCTGGCCCTGTTGTTCGTATGGGTCGTCAAGAACGATAACTTCGAACTTTTTGCCATCAACTAAATGAGCATGAAGTAAAGTTCGCTCAACAAGTGTACTCCGGCCATACACTAAGACAACCTCGCCGTTTTGGATGTGGTCGGCAGCCTTTTGGGTAATGACAACATCTGCAAAGTTGATGCGCTCTTGTATAAATGCATCTATGCTGGCACACAGCTCTTTCTTGGCCTCGACATCCGGGACGTCTGGATCAATCTTACTGACTTGCAACTTGAGCCAACGGATGGCATTTCCCATAGAAAAGCACATCGGACGGCAAGCGCTCAGATACTCGATTTGCGGATTCAGAACATGAGGCGTGAGATGTCGTGCGAGCGTGTTTCCGGGTGGTGTGGTGTACGAATCGATCACCTAGCGAAGTGATGAGTGCGAACTCGGCAAGAAGGTACTAGGAATCCGCCGAATCTTACCTTCTTGAAAGCCAGTAGTGTGGCTTTTAATCTAGTGATGCTCTCATCAATCGCAAAAGTAGCCATTTGTTGGCCGAGGGTCAAAACTGTGGGATGAACGTCTTTGTCGGCCTGGGTAATGGGTAACCTCCTGGCCACGGCGAGGTGACTGAAGCACTCTGGTATCGAATTCTCTGGTTTTGGGGGGACGATTGGTACAGGCCCCCTCGTTCCAGCAGTTCTCCCAGTCGCGCCTGAGCTGGCGAATGGGGCGCCATCTGGTTTGCCTCTTGTCTTGTTCCCCTTCGAGTCTGGGGGTGGATGGCCCGATTGTCCAGCCGATGCGGGCGCGGGAGCACCGCCCGGCGCCGCGTCCTTGGAAGCTTTCGCTTGGGCTCGTCGCGCTTGCTTCTCTGCCTTTGCTTTCGCTTTCAATTCGGCATTGGAGAGCTTGGGAGCGCCGGGTGGGGCCACATTTTCGGCTTTGGTCTGCGACTCGCCGTTTGGAGGGGTTTGCGCGTTTGCTGGGCTGGTTTGAGGCTTCTCTACACTCTTAGGTTTCTCCTCCTGTGGAGGGTCACTGGCTGCTGCCGACATAATCGGTTCGCCAAGTCTTGACTACGACGCGACGAGAGACGGTTGGATATGTCGTTAGAATGAAGGGCGATGGCCCGAAGACGTCAAAGTATTAGATGTCGCAAACACGACGTCCTAAATCGGGTGCACAGGGAGATAACTCGGGTCGCAAAATCAATCGAGTGCTGTTGCGACACGTATTTCTGCCTTGTCGGTAGATAGATAGTCGAATAAAATATCATGAAATAATCATGTTCAACGAAGGACTGAACGTGGCTGGTAAAAGTTGAGTCACCCGTCACAAGCAATTCCCAAATCCCACCCAAATTCCAATAATCGTACGTGGGGCACCTATCCCCCCACGGGGGCGCACCAGTAAAAAGTCAAGCGTCCCAATCAGCCAATACACTCAGTATACCTAGAGCATGGAATTATATTGAGTTCTAATACCTGTCAACACAGCTGACCAGTAGAATCTGATTTCCTAACTTATTAAAATACGAAAAAAAAATTGACGTGTACACTTCTAGATATGTATATTAATTAACTACCTAGGTACCTACCTAGGTTAAGCGACTTGGGAATTTAGCTTTAGGTAGATATAGAAAGTATTTCTGCGAAAAGTGTACTACTCGAACATAAGCCACATTATCTTCACAACGCGGGGCGCATAAGCCACAATATGATAGGATAAGGCAGGCAGCTCCTCCAATGCCCCTCGGTCAGGGCTCAGTGTCGTCATGCGCTAAGCTAAGCCCCTCATTGTCTTAACCCGGCTGATAAAAAAACTTGGGGTATATACCTTTCCATGTCGATGATCTAGAGGGCGTGCTAAATAAATCATCGACATTCGAGCGGATGTAGCTAGCCATGGTCCCTCTCGAGACGAACTGGCAACAAACCCAGGATAATCAAATCCGTGTTTTTCGATTCAACCTTGCCTAGTCATACCAACCCCGCCTCTTAGGTTAGGCTCGCTGTTCCAATATTTAATCTTTTAGGTTGCTTGTAGTTTTATATACCAACAGATTTGGGTCCGTCTCCCAGTTACTACCGTTTATATCCTTGGAGTTTATCGTGAAGCCTGCATGACAAGAAATCCAGGCCACAGCCCTTGACAACTTACCTTACATCATGTCGGCCAAGCATTTCATCAATGACCCTGCCGTTCTGGTAGACACAGCCCTCCAGAGTCTGACTCTAACAAATCCATCCGTGGCCTTGGACGATGCAAATAAAATCGTCTACCGAAGACCCGGCCATGCATCGCAGGTCTCCATCATCAGTGGCGGCGGCAGCGGCCACGAGCCTAGTTTCGGGGCCTTCGTCGGCACGGGCTTGCTATCTGCCGCTGTCGCGGGGACCATATTCGCATCTCCTAGCGCGGAACAGGTGCGGAAGGCTATCATGTCGAGGGTTGATACTGACAAGGGCGTCTTGGTGACAGTCATGAATTACACGGGTGATGTCCTTAATTTCGGCATGGCGGTTGAGAAGGCGAAGGCTGCTGGTTTGAAAGTCGAGATGGTTGTTGTCGGCGACGATGTTGGTGTTGGCCGGGAAAAGGGTGGGAAAGTAGGTCGCCGGGGTATTGCTGGGACAGTTCTGTGTCACAAGATCGCCGGTGCTTGGCTGCTCAGGGAGCATCTCTAGAGCAAGTAAGTAAAGTTGCTAAGCTGACCGCAGACAACTTGGTCAGTGTTGGGGCGAGTCTTGAACATGTCCACGTTCCCGGCCGAGCACCTCTCGACCCTAAAGCCGAGGGAAGTCTAGGTGCTGACGAGGTCGAGATTGGGATGGGCATTCACAATGAGGCGGGATCCGGACGAGCCAAGGTTGAGCTCCCCGAGCTCATCAAGACGATGTTGGCTCAACTACTCGACAAGAACGACAAGAATCGGGCGTTCCTTAAGGTGAATTCAAACGAGGTGGTGTTATTAGTGAACAACTTGGGTAGTGTTAGTGTCCTTGAGCTGGGAGGCATCACTACGGAAGTCGTCAAGCAACTCGAGGGATGGGGCATCAAACCCGTGAGGATTCTAAGCGGCACTTATATGACGAGCTTGAACGGACTTGGATTTAGTATATCTCTACTAAATGTAGTGAACACTGACATCGGCGGCCCTAGCAGTGAGTAGTTCTCGCAGCCATTTTCTTGTTTTGGCAACCCCCAGAACACGAGGCTTCCTCCATGGCACAAAAGAGTGTCTAGAAGCTTTTAAAGTTCTTACAGATCACACCCGAAATGGCAATAGCTGACTCCAAGTGTTCTAGTGATCCAGCTTCTCGATTACCCCTGCGAAGCCACTGGATGGTCAGCACCCATCGCGAAAGAGACTTGGGAAGCTAAGAACACGAACACTCGGGAGGACGCTACTGCATCTGATCAAAGCGTCAAGCCAAGTGGACTGAAGGCGGACGCTGTGGCGTTCACGAAAAGGTTGACAGCTGGGCTCGAAACATTGATTTCGGTCGAGCCGGAGGTCACCAGATTCGATACCGTCGTTGGAGATGGAGACTGCGGAATTGGTCTTAAGAGAGGGGCCGAAGGTATGATTCCTCTCGTCTTTAATGAGAAGGGCCGTACACTAACAGAAGCAGCGGTCTTGAAGCATCTGAAAGAAACTCCGGCGACAGGCGATTTGGTAGTTGATGTAGCGAATATTGTGCCTGTGATAGAAAATTCGATGGACGGCACTGTAAGTTCCCTTAAACCCAGAAAACGGGGCTATATATAAGAGCTGACAAATACTCGTATAGTCCGGCGCGCTCTTCGCCATATTCCTCAACGCACTCGTCCATTCGCTTCGGGCGCTTTCTCCCGGAGAAGCCACTTCGCAAATATGGTCGAATGCTCTCAAGAAAAGCTGTGAGGCTCTTTCTAAATACACCCCAGCTCGGCCAGGCGATCGGACAATTGTGGATGCATTGTATCCGTTCGTCGACACACTTAGACAATCAGGTGATATCAAAAAGGCTGCTGTGGCCTCAAAGAATGCTGCGGAAGGAACGAAAGGAATGCGAGCAAGCCTCGGCAGAGCTGTCTACGTGGGCGGATCTGGATTCGAGACTGTCCCTGATCCAGGAGCATTTGGCTTAGCCAGCTTCTTCCTCGGTCTAGCCGGAACTGAAGCTTGATGAGGAGGGATAGAAGACATGATATGAATATACATACGAGCTTCATGTAAAGAATTTCGAGGTTAATAATAGCTGGTAAACATTTTTGGATTCTCGTATTAACTCGTGGTATCTCTTCCTGACGCCGATACTAAGCCCATCAATGAGGGAAGCTCGATTTTCCAGCTTCCATAACAGATTCACCGTCCCAATCTATGGTATGAGCACGAAGATGTCAATAACGGTCCGTCGTGGCAGTCGTCGTAAATCTCTATGACCCAGTATCTTCTCTTAGGGCAAGACTATTGTAATGCCTTTTGAATATCATGTCATATTTTTGTTTTCCAAAGCCCCAAACCTCACATTTGCGACATTAGCTGAGCAGTACAATAATAACCGAATCGCCTCTCAGGAACCTGTCAAAGGAGGACCGTTAGCAACTTGAAGCCCATGCAAGCAAGCCAGACCCTTCCTCTAGAGATAGAACGACATATCGAGATGTCGTTAGTACAGTCAACATACATTTTGCTAACGAATCGATCCTTATTCACAGGACGACCTTTCTTGCCGTTCGCCAGGCGAGGCGTCTCAGTCCACATCTCCTTCACGTTCTCGAGCACCATGTTGCAGTGGCGATCGAAGGCCTTGACACGCGCCAGCAGCTTGCGGTTGTTGCGGATCGAGATCAGCACCTGTGTGTGGCTGCGCACGGCGGTCTGGAGGATGGACAGGGGACCAGAGCCGAATTCGTACTCCTCAAGCAGTTGGACCTCATATTCTCTGTAGGGTCACTTCGTCAGCTAATACAATACGGTGCATTCGCGGGTAGTCGCTGGGGTCACGGCTGGGCAGACAAAAATGGGTGTTGGTGGTAGGTAGCGGCGACGTACGTTAACTCGTTTCTCGGCTTGGTGAGAAGCTCCCTTTGCAGAATATGTTAGTGAATTTATCCCATCAAAATGCGTTCAATCGGCAACTCACTGAATCTTCGCGTCGGCCATGGTGTTATGTGTGTTTGTGCCGCGTCTACTGGATGTGAATAGCAGCAGCAGGTGGAGGTGGAATTGGCAAGGCTGAAGTTGAAGTACTGAACCACTGGACGGCCTTGATCGAGGCAGTGATTAAGATAGGCGCTAGACTACGCTGTAGTTCTGTAGTTTAGGTTAGTACCCCAGTTCCCCTGATTGGTCGTCCAGTTGCTGGTGGGGCAATTGGTACCTACAGGCAGGGATATGGGGTCACCGTTCCAAAAATTTAAGATCGGGCATTTGCGGTACGTTGATATGGGCGGGCTCAGTCAGTACCTATCCTATCGGTATTCATTATCTACCTACCTACCCACCAGCTCCGCCTACCAATCTCATTGCCAGCATATACTGCTATATGCATCTGGGCACACTCCTCGTTCGCTGCTCGATGCGCAAGACCTATCTATATGCGCATTGAGGCGAGGAAACATACACGTACCCATACGCTCGTCTAGATGTCTCTCAGGCTGTTTGTAACTCGCGGCGGCACAGCAGCTCATGCTGCATCCCCGTTGCGCAGAGCCAACTTCAACATGCCTATCAGAGCAAAGATCGTAGACCCCAGAATAGGATCCCGAGCCCAGGTATGCTCATAGACGACTGCCAGAATTTTTTCCTCAACTAGTTGGCTTTACGCTCTCATTCTGTCCAGATGTCGACAAGTCCAGTCAACGAGACAATTAAGGAGCTGCCTGACGACGAACCTCGAGATGTCGTGTTCAACAACCTCTACGGTCTGCGGACCATCGAACTGAACCGGCCGAAAAAATTAAACTCCCTTAACGCCTCGATGATCCGGAAGATAGTGCCACGACTGGTGGAGTGGGAACAGTCAGATTTGGCTAATGTCGTCGTCATGAAAGGTGCTGAAGATAGGGACTTGGATATGCCTCAGGCTAAGGCTCTTTGCGCGGGTGGCGATGTCGTAGCCCTTGCGAAGCAAAACATGGAAGGGCCTGATGGTCAAAAGGCATCGGCCGACTACTTCGCCCTCGAATATAAGCTGAACCACTATATTGCGACCTATAAAAAGCCGTATATTGCGTTCATGGACGGTATTACTATGGGCGGTGGCGTAGGGCTCAGTATACATGCGCCTTTCCGAATCGCTACTGAGAGGACCGTCTTTGCCATGCCCGAGACAACGATAGGCTTCTTCCCCGACGTCGGCGCATCATTTTTCCTTCCTCGAATGAATGGAGCTGTAGGAACTTACCTAGCTCTTACGAGTAACCAGTTAAAGGGGGCTAACGTCTTCTATTCGGGTGTCGCTACCCACTACCTACACTCGACGAGTTTGCCCAACTTGGAGTCGCGTCTGGCTGAATTGCGATTCAAAGACTACGACGACATGGGGAAACGCTTAGCCATTATTGAGATGACTATTGAGGAATATGTGACAGGTTTGCCACCAAAAGAGCCCATACTGCTCGGTGGCGAACTCCGACGGGCCATTGATCGTTGCTTTAGCAAGGATTCTGTAGCCGACGTGATACTTGCTTTGAAGGAGGAACAAGGTCCCACTAAGGCCTGGGCGGAGGAGACTCTTGACACATTGCACCAGCGATCTCCTACGGCGGTACACGTAGCGCTCAAGCAGATGCAGATGGGACGCGACTGGTCCATCTCCCAGACTTTCCAGAAAGAACACCAGATTGCTGCTCACTTCATGCGACACCCTGACTTTACCGAGGGCGTATCGGCTCGCTTAATATCCAAGGAACGTCCAAGGCCAACGCCGAAGTGGCAACCAGCTAGCCTAGAAGCTGTGAACCCCGATGACAATATTGAAGCCCCTTTTTTCCACCAGAGTAAGGATGTGCCTGAAATCAAACTCCTAACAGAGCGGGAGTTTGATGACTATCCATACCAGTCCTTCGGTGTGCCTACAGAACTGGACGTTAAGGGTATTGTACAAGAGGGTACAAAAAGTCCTCAAGAAGTGGTTGCACACTTCGTTGCAAAGAAGCGTGGAAGACAAGGCATCAAAACAATTGTCGAAGAAATCTTGAATCGGAAAACCACAACAGAGGAAGGCGGTCGGGCCGTATGGGATCATGAGTAAACGGGTATTTATAAAACAGTATATCATGTCTTGTAAAATAGAATCTGTATGTGTGACTAGGTTGTCACTTTTTTCAACTTGGGGGGCAACGGTTGGTGTGTGCTGACAACCGGTCGCATATCCCGTTCGGACAGTGTCGGGTGACTTGTAAGTATATTTATTACTACCTTGTATATGGGAGATAAGAGAACGTCTTAAATAGATGACCTCGGATGCTCTGCGTTTGTGATTGAGTCATACTCACCGGGGATAAGCAAATTGTGGGGCTTGGCTGGAAATGGCAGCAGTATAAAATGATCGGGAGGTCCCCGGTTGAGAGGAAAGGCAATGGGAAAATCCCACCTAGGCTTTGCCTTGTGTTGTTGGTGTGAAGAGATCCATTCGGCGTTGGGTTTCTGTCTTCGAGTTACCAAGCGGCAATCAGTCGAGACGCTACCTACCTAGGTACCTTGAAAAGCCCCGGGTGGAGACACCTTAAAAAGGGCCCGTGCGTATGCGGCCCCACCACTATCTGGACAGCACCAGATAGCGTCTTTCCAGTCCCCCCAGCCACCCCCGACCGAGGGGTGACGTCTGGGCTACGCGGGACCTTGACGCGCTACAACACAGAAGCCCCGACAACTAGCGCGCATCCCACACGCGTAATTCCACGACCCTGCGGGTACTTGCATCCACCCATTAAACTTAGCTGCTCATCTTGTACCTCCGCAACCAACAATAGTGGACATTCCGCTCCCTCTTCCCATTTACCATTTACTTCTACATCTACAACTTTCCCACCCGACCTCTGCATTGGCATTGGCAACGGCATTTCCAGTCGGCGTGTTATGTGACTTGGTGATTATTTTCATTGACTGAGCGCCGAAACTCCTTCCTTTATTCTAGGTTAAGGTTTTCGTCTGCTTGTGTGCCATCTACCCATCGTCCTGGTTGATTGTTTGTCTTGTTTGGCTCTGCAAAATACACACTTGGAAGAGGACACCTTCCCGACCACGAGACAACCTACACATCAACACCACGACCTAGACCACCATCGATGCCAAACAGCTTTCGGTAGTTCGATAAGTATCTTGCGGCTTCCTAGTCTCATCAGCTTCGAATAGCCGCCTGCTTCAATCGGCTCTCGCCTGTGCCGACCCGATCACGGCCATGGCACACAACAACGGATCTTGGGACCGCAGGTCCCCTGCTGGAGAGGAATGCGGGCCTCAAGTCCGACCTATGGGCTGTAAGAGACGAGAAAATAGTTTCATAACCAGAGCTGATCCAATTGCTAACCATTCCTCCAGTGAAAGTTCACTACACCTTCGATAAAGATAACCAGGAACGCTGCCTCGCTCGATGGCCTCACATTCTTTACATTCAAACGATTCCGATGGATGGCCAGGCAATTGGTGTGATCGACTTGGGGTTGTGTTTGCAGGCCGTTTCGCAGTGCAGCCCAGAGCTCGCCGGTGACGAAGAGAAGGATTACGCCGTTTACGCTTTCGATTATTCCGAGCCAGACACACCATTAGTAGGACAAGGCTTGCTATCCCGGGGACTCAGCCAGGGACCTGATTCACGAGAGCCAAAGTTGATTACAGGGCGAGTTACCAAGAATATTCTTGCCATCTTTGGGAATGGTATTAAGGAGACATTGGAGGTTAAATTAAAGTTGACCGCTATATCGAAAATCCCTCGGAACGATCCTTTATCCCGTCCACAGTCCGCTTTACCGCACCCACCAAACTTAGCACCAGTATCGTCTGTTCTATCAGATAGTGGGGAATGGGGTTCTTTTGTCCAGTCTCATCCTGGACTTAGCCAGAAGCAGTCAGCGCCGCCGATGAATCTACCCACACTTGCTCCAGCACCTATGCGGCCCTATAACCCAAGCTTTGAGGCTAGAAACGATACTACTCACTATTATCCGCCTCTGCAGCCCGCACCCAGCAGCCGGCCCGGCTCAGTTGACACGAGTTCCAAAGAACGGAACACACCATCTTTCAGGCAAACGCCCCCGCTTGTCCCTGCGAGGAGAAGTCCCGCTGTTGAGGAAAATGCGTCAAGTCAACCCATCTCAAAAGCCGTGAAGTCGCAAAATCAATCTCGTCCCAATTCTCGGGCGTCAAGCCGCCCGCCCACGGGTCGACCTAGGGGCCGCCCTCGAAAGCGACCCCTTGCAAGCGAAGGCAATACCTCAGGATATGAGGATGGGACGGATGGAGACGACGCACCTTCACGGGCCAAGAAGAGAGCCACGACTACGAAGGTGGAGAGAAGTAATACAGCAACCTTCGGGTCCGCTCCAGAGTCGCTCCGTGTTGCGGCCAGCACGGCAGGATCTATTCGCAACTTTCGGCCAGTTGCCCCTGCTGGAGATGCGCCGACAAGAAGCCATCTACAAGAGGAGGGTCCTAGGGCACCAACTCCTGTTCCTGAACCACGCTTCCAGGGACACCCTCATTCTAGAGTCACGACACAAAGCAACTTAAGACAACAATCTATGACATTTCAACCGATGGAAGGCATGTCTAACCCATCGTTTCCCGATCCCAACAGCTCAATGAGTCAGGACGCTCGATCACCTATAGATTCGGTTGCTCCATCACCTTTCAGTGATGAGGCTAGCCCTGCCGATATCAGCTCGTCTCCGCCTGTACCGAGATCAGTAATGTATAGCATACAGTCCAGTCCTGCTCCCTCGAGCCCAGTCTTGCCACCAATGAGAGCGCCTGTCGAACAACCGGATTCTGGATTCATGAGTGGTGGATTAGAGGATAGCCGGGTAGAAGAGGATTTTGCCAAGAAAGCCGCTACCGCGCCCAACGCCGTTGCCGTGGCAGTGGCAAAATCAAAGCCACGCCGGAGTCGTGCGAAGAAGCAAGAACCAAAGTCTCAGCAAACCCTCCATATCCATAACGAAACGCCTGGGCCTCCTGAGTTGCTACCTCAAACATCAATCTACAATCCGCCTCGTGCCCAGGGATCTAGAAAGAAATCAAACGCGGGCACGCCCGTTGCTACCGAACCCCCTGTTATAGATTCGATCAATACTAAAGGGCCAGAGATGATGGAGAATGTTGAGCGAGGGACGATGGGGGAACAGTCAAGGCAGAAAGCAGAACAAATGCAGGTTGGCATGCCTCCTCCAATTGACTTTGATGCTCTGCAGGCAGCCCTGAATGAATATCCCAACGACCAGCAATTTCTTGGGCCGCTAGATATGGATGTTAACTCTTTTAGCCCAGCTGATGATCCTGCTCCTCCAGGAAACGAGACTCCTCACCCTGATGTCTTGAACGAGGGAAAGATGGAACCGCCCGCTGCACCTACGCCCGCGTCAGAGCCATCTGTTGAGCCAGAGCTCCCGGCAGTTCCTGCCAGTGATCCAGTTCTGCCGCAATCATCACAGACCATGCCTCCTATGTTCAGCGGACCCCATCCTCAGACAGACGCTGTTGATGGTGTGGAATCAAGAATGAACAAGAATTATGTTAAACGACAAGCAATAAAGCAGAAACTAGAAGAGGCTGTAGCCCTAGGTGAAATGCCGTCTTTCTGTAGCAATTGCGGAGCTCTCCAAACGCCGACGTGGCGCAAGATTTGGAAACAAGAGCGTCGTGGCGTTCCAGAGTATCACGAATATTCTGAGAAACCTGGTCACGTCACAGCTATCAACGTGCTCGAGAGAGATGATGCTGGTAACCCCACTCTATATGAGGTCATCAAAAAGTCTCTAGGCCCTATGGATGATAAGAGCAAATGGACTGAAACGATCCTATGCAATCGTAAGTGTAGCAACTATGTGAACTTTTCACGCCTTCTTTTCTAATAGCTCAATAGCATGTGGGATATGGTTTTCTAAATGGAAGGCACATCGACCGCCGGAAAAGTGGGAAAAGGATGAACAGAGGCTCACCCAGACGCGGAAAAAAAGGGCAGCTGGTGGCGGAACGTCACGGTCAAGAAAGGGCAGGGCGAGAAGTGATGGTCAAATGAATCTTCATTCAGAAGCATGTCCGCCAACGGATCCAGCTGGACCATCGGATGCCCCTCAGTCACCTAAAGAATCAACCGCAACAATGTTGAACGCTGATCAGGCCGACAACGTATCCGAGAAGGGTTCCGGACGAAACCGCGAAAGGACTACCATGGAACTCAAGGACCAAGGGTCAACTCATTCTCGCACATCCCGGGCTAGCGGGACAGCAATGAGCCCCATTGACCTTGATGAAGAGCTTGGCGGAACACGCCGCTTATTGTTCCCCTCTCCGCGAAAAAACGGAGAACAGAAGATCCTTGGAGAGGTCGCTGTTAACATCGTGCAAACCGGCCCCAAAATAATCGAAATCGCGGATAGGGAGATGACTGAAAAGAAGAGCAGCCACCCTAGAAGTCAAACGCCAGAGCTGCCCAATAACGACTTCGTTGATCTTTTTGGCCCAACTCCGCGGCCCTCAACCCCCCCTCCTAATAAAGGGCTAAGCAGCGGGCCATTCAAAACCCCAACCCGACCAACACCGAGCCACCGCCCAGTCACTAGAAGCGTATCTAGGAGTATGCGATCTACAAGGTCTCTCGCGTCGCCAAGCCAGAGACTTCTGGAGCGAACTCCAACCCGTACTCCCCGCAAAACGCCCCGGTCAGCGTTCCTCTCCAGCGCAATGCCCCGGCGTTCACCCCGTCATCAACTTCCATCGGAAGCTATGGGGGAGAACGGCCTAGGCACACCGTTGACACATTCGATCAGTCAGATGTTTTCAGACACAGACAACCTAATAATGCCTAGCCCGTCCCGTGGCTTTGAAATCGACTTCAGCTCGCTCCCGCACATCGATAACATCGATCAGCATAGCGCGCTGTCTCATTTCGATTTCGCCACGCTACTCGCCACCGATTCACTCATGCCAAGCTCTCCACCCGCCCTACGGAGTGGTGACCTACTCGGCTTTGGCGGTAGCCTCGAGTTTGAGATTGAAGCGCACAGCTTGGAACTTCACCCTAGCCCTCATCGCAAAGGTGGTATCAAGTACTCCACTAACAGTGATGAAAGCGCACAATAGCTTCGCAGAAGTTCTTCAATCCAGACAGCTAGGAGCTCGAGATTCTCGGATTGACATCCATGTCACAATATTTCCGCGTTCTGTATATACTTCAATACTTATAGCGTACTAGGTGTTTCTAGCACCTGATGGCACGCTGGGCTTTATTCTGTGAAGATGCTTTACAGGAGTTTACTGGAATGAAGGGGATACCCCGAGGGTCGAGAACGGCGTTTCGGATACCCCCTTTGCACTTTGACGGGTCTTTAACATCTGCTGCGAGGCCGACGGAGAACAGGTCTCTACGTTACAGACATTTGCGCTCAGAAGTAAAAGTATAGTAGACAGTGCTCATGAGTAGTTCAAAAGTGATTGCAATTTCATGACTGCAATATAACCATACTTCCAAAACATGTGATGCTGTTTACTGAACCAGTTCATACCCTGTTTGGGATTCGTGATCACTTCGTTTGCGGCCGTAGACAGCAGAAGTTATGCCCATTATTTTAAACGGGGTGTGATTGAACGTCGGGTATTTATTAGATGAGGAGCATAAATTCAAATCTGAACCTCGGTAACATTTCATTTCCTTCATTTTTAGCATATTCTTCGCTTGGGCAATTTAGATCAAACAATGTACCTGTCATTCTAAGTTGAAGTGGGCGACATTGGTATCATTATACTCCATACAGGCACTCCAGCCAGAGTACGTTGGAAGGACGTAGGAATTCATGATGGGATATTCTCTCATCTCATTAGGCAACAGCTTATAATCCATAACTTGTAGCAGAACGTCAAACACACATAAGTCATGGGCCCCAGGGTTCCTCAATCCGGCCAATTCGCCACCGGCCGCTCTCATTTAAAATCATGGGGACATAATGCTTCGAGGGTATCCACGCCTCTCTGGGTATCAGTATCCCTCTCAATACAATGTCTAGTGCCTCCTCTTCGCGCTCTCTGCGCTGCCTGAGCTCCACAAGGCTTGCTAGCCCCCCTGAGCGAGTGCGATACAAGCGAGGAGAGTGCGTCGATGTCGAGGGTGTAGAATGCGTGGTGGAACGCGTCGGAGACAGAGTTGGAGAGTGGTAATAGTTACTAAGCTTCCCGGTAGAAGACGGGGAACCATACATGGGCGTCCCAGTGGAAGATAGAGAATCAGAGTCATACACCGGCGATGCCTCTTCCGCTTCAGGCTCATGCACTGGAGTTATTGGGATTGAAGAGTCTGTGAAATACGTTGATTGCGTGCTTTGGGTTACTGGCTGAGCCGGCAACATGCTCTGGGCGGTCGATTGCGAGGATGGCTGCGTTTCTTCCTCAACAGCAGGCTGGGAGAAAACGTCGTCCAGGGAGTCTGGTACCGAACTGAAGACCTCACTAGAGTACGAACAATAGCTCGCGGCTCTGACAGAGCGAGGCGGTGGTGGTGTGTTAGGGATACGTTGTTGCCACGAGTTGGAACCCTCAGCTAGGGCGAATTGGGAAGATGGAGGCTGGTCACGATCAATAGTGAGTTGGGAGAGGTGATTATCTAAAGGCGATGACGATCTAAAAGCATCACTCGAAGACGAGCGGTAGCTTTCAGCTCGGACGAATTGTGAGGCTGGTAGATTATCATGCTGGATTACGAGTTGAGAAAGTTCATTATCTAAGGAGGACGAGGAACTAAAAACCTCGCTCGAAGACGAGTAATAGCTTTCAGCTCTGACAAATTGGGAGGATGCGGGAATGTCATGCTCGATTACGAGTTGAGAGAGTTCATTGTTTAACGATGATGTAGAGCTGAAACTCGGAGATGAGTAACGACTCCTAGCTGTGGTTGGGCGAACTCGTGATGTGCTTTGGTAATCCAGGCGCGTCGACTGCGTGTCCTGAGTTGTGGCTGGTTGCGAATACGGTAATACATCAGACTGAATAGCAAGTTGGGAGAGTTCATCGTCCAAGGACGCTACGGACGACGATGAGCTGTAAACCACGCTCGAAGATGAACTATGACTTGTAGCTGTAGCCGGTCGAGGCGGGGTCTGGGAACGATGTTGATGATGAGGTTGTAAGGGTGAAGGGGAAAGAAGGCGTTGTTGCGACTCAGGCTCAATCTGTGAACCGGCTGACCACCCCAGAGATACACGTCCGCGCGCGAACCGTCAGTTCATGCTACCGGTGTTGTCATACACAAACAGCTCCTTGTATTGGTGAGTGATTTCCACAACACTCTGGGCGACTTGGAAATCTGATAGAGCCACTGGTTAATACGAGCATACGCTAGTCACGGAGTCTGATAAGGTAGCATAAGTGAGGCTTATTGTAAGATGCTGATAGCACCACGAGCGGCCTGATCATGGCCTATATCCCCGGGACCGGACGAGAGCCGGTTGCGGATGCGCGGTGTACACGCGCAACAAAGTAATATAGTCAAGTTGAGCAACGTACCGACATTATTGCCCAGGTCCAATGCATTATAGACCTTGACGGATAAGTCCGGGTTCACCCTTCCGATGATTTGAGCACCATTCCCGGCCATAAGATGGGAGTCCTTGAAGAAAGTGCGTGTTAGTGACAATAAACAAGCACATTAGCAGCTGTTGGGATGGGGATGTGACTCATACACGGTTGAGAATGGCATTGACTTCACCGTTGGCTTCGAGAAGGGCAGACTCGCCGCGAAGCTGTAAAACCTTGCCGACTACGATGACGTTCTGGCCGACATGGGAAGGGAGCATGTTGGCGGAAATGCGGGGCGTCGATACGGACTCCATGGTGATGAGATGTGATGTAGTGCGGTGTGGTGGGTAATATGGAGGGGCGCGGTATGTTAGAAAGATGTCAGCACGCAGAGGAGGAGTAGGTGGGAAAGACAGGCTGGTGTATTGCCAAATCCAAAGAAGCTTT